>JAVIAB010000125.1:34538529-34641029 GCA_032433765.1 Megaustenia siamemsis
AGAAAAAATTGGTGTGCATTACTTTTTGACCTCCCTTAATATAAAATGGTTTGGCTAAGTGATAAGGTAGAAAGATTAAAACACAACACAACGAGCTTTTAGTAAACGTTGCTACAATACCAGATCCAAGGACCGACCACAAGAAAGATGGATTGACGGAATATTAGAAACAATAGGAAACATAACAGCAGCAGAGGCCAACAAGCGAGCTAAAGACCTCAAATTAGATCTCCCCTCGACGCTGAAAGACAAAATAGGAAGGAAAGAAAAAGAAGAGGAAACGTGTGTTGTTCTTGATATCTTGAATGAGTCTATCATGTTCCGGACTTGAAACTGCTCGTATGACTGACTTTGTATTAGTTTATACCTCCAATGTTAGGCGTTAATACCGAAGGATTAAGTCACTTCAAGCCACTTTAACATTATTATCCCTCTGGGTAAACTTTACTGTGCTATGTTATATCGTCCTGGAATTTAATGTCGCTAGTTGTTAAGCTGTACAGCCCTTCTAGGTGGTCGAGCTATTCTCTTTCTGCAGATAAGGCCAAACTAGCCCAATGATTTTTTCCCCACTTATAGTCTGTAGAATTGATTACAATCATCGAGTTTTTGTATGAAAGTGACATGCAATCTTGTTAAGTCATTGACTGTTTGTCTGAAAGTGACATGCAGTCTTGTTAAGTCATCGACTATTTTTCTGAACGTGACATACAGTTTTGTTAAGTTATTGACTGTTTGTCTAAACGTGACACGCAGTTTTGTTAAGTTATTGACTGTTTGTCTGAACGTGACATACAGTTTTGTTAAGTTATTGACTGTTTGTCTAAACGTGACACGCAGTTTTGTTAAGTTATTGACTGTTTGTCTAAACGTGACACGCAGTTTTGTTAAGTTATTGACTGTTTGTCTGAACGTGACATCAGTTTTGTTAAGTTATTGGCTGTTTGTCTAAACGTGACACGCAGTTTTGTTAAGTTATTGACTGTTTGTCTAAACGTGACACGCAGTTTTGTTAAGTTATTGACTGTTTGTCTGAACGTGACACGCAGTTTTGTTAAGTTATTGACTGTTTGTCTAAACGTGACACGCAGTTTTGTTAAGTTATTGACTGTTTGTCTGAACGTGACATGCAATCTTGTTAAGTTATTCTTACTTTAACTTAAGTTTGAGTTAGCTTAAGAGTTACTCTCTCTCTCTCTCGCTCGCTCTCATTCTCCCTCCCCAGTGAATAAATGGTTCAATTCGCACACATTATAAACGCCCCCCTCCTCGTCTGTTCCTTGTCTCTCTCTTATTACCTTTCCTTCTCACCCCACGACCGGATCATATTTTTATCTTCTCCCTCCGTCCTCTTGTTTCCCTCTCTTCTTTACACATTTTGACCTATCCGCTCATCTTATTCTCTCGCTCTGGTTTATTCGAGTATTCATTGCATTAACAGTCCTTCCCGTGTCACTCATCCTACGATTGTATCTCATTTCTCACACTTCCATCTTATGAGGCAATCGCTATCTTTTTGTAACGTGAATCTCTAACTCGTCCTCGCCCTTTCGTTCTTCCCTTTTTCCCGCCTACTTTTTTGCCTTGTCTTAGGGGTTTTGCCTACTTCTTGGCAAATCACAACATGTTCAACCTTAGACCGGGACTTCTAGGATACCCGCAGGTTCCATCCAAAAATGATCGTGAAAATCACTTTTTAGCGGCAAATCTGCAGTTGCTCATGAGCAGGCGACTGAAGGTTGCCACACATTCAGCAAGTATAATGTTTAGTCTCTACTCTTCTCTCTCTCTCTCTTTCTCCCCCGCCCACTGTGTTAGAACTGAACAGCAAGTATTTTTTTAAAATTAGAAACGTCACAGAAGACGATATAGAGAGGCTGTTGCAACTAACTCAGTGAACAAAAGAATGGAATTATTATGAAAGATCTGAGTTTGCTATGGTAAGTGTAGGACAAACAGACAAGAAAATCACTGGAGGCTGTAGAAATGTGGTTTTACAGAAGAATGTTGAGAATACCATGGACAGCTAAGAAGTGTAATGAAAACGTTTTGAAAGAGGCTAAAGCAAAAAGAGAGCTAATTTCCAAAATTAGAAAGAAACAATTAATATTATTTGGCCATGTAATGAGAAGAGAACAGCTGGAATATATTGTAACAACTGGGAAAATTGAGGGACGAAGCGATAGAGGGAAGCAAAGAGAAAAGATACCAGACAACTTAAGAGAATGCCTTGGCAGAAGATCAACAACAGAAATGATAAATAGCTGTCGTGATTGAAAGTTGTGGAGAGACATTATCTCCTACGCCAGCAGACTTGGTACTTGATGATGATGATGATGAAGTGTAGGACTTGCCTACATCACCAAGTCTATTGTTCCTAATATACGTACATATTCCTGCTCACTCTTCATCTATTTTTATATTTTTAACGAAGTAGCGACCCAAGGAAATACGTAACTAAATATGCGTTCAATGACCAGAGGAAAAAGCTTTGGGTCGAGAAAATAAATTATGGAGTACTTTATGGAGTGTAAATGAACATAGGTGTTAGGACATTATTAGATCTTTATATGAAAAAAGTGAAGTACAAGCTAGTTCTTAGTAACAGCAAGGGCGCAACAAGGATGTTTTGTATTACTACGCTTATTTATTGTCAGTCTATAAAAAAAAAAAAAACACAATCATTGCAAAAGCTTGCAAACTTCAAACTAAAACTAAATTGTTTAAAATAGCCGCTATTTAGTCACCACCATCGTAATATGCAACAATATAGATGAGAAATGAAACACCTTAACCGTATGCCGAGAGACCAACATGAAAATGTAGAAGTAATGTAAAAAAGTCGAGATGTACCACAAATATATTTTATTAACGGAAAAAAATACTCAGCCAGGTTAGGGAGTTCATGTATCGGAGTATTATCTACACCGTCAAAATAGATAAAGAAATGGAAACCTTGGTTCAGACGACAAACAACATATTTATTACAAAGCATCGTCAAAAAAAATATACCTGGAATCCTTATAGAAACAGATGTACTGATGTTGCCAGGCGTGGACGGCCCTTGAAAAACACTGAGCGTAGAAACACAAAATGTGATCATAAGATTTGCTGTTAATAAAACAAGGAGGAATAGATAAACAATTTAAAAGGCATTGATGTAAACGGTGAAGGATAATTCCACTCAATGTTTATAATCTAATATAAAAGAATTAAATGGCTTTCATATCTAACCAGAAAATGAAACGAAAACAATAGGCAGACAAGCGTACCACATAAAATCATCAAGCTGTAAGGCTAAATAACGGCACAAGGAGATCGATATATGGAATCAGGGAGTCGCTAAATAAATTCAAGATAAGTCAAACTACACAACTGGAGATGTCCAGAAAGCTACACACAGTAATGTTCTCTCCAATAGCTCACAGTGCATACAGTAAGGAGGGGGGGGGGGGGGGAGAAAGAGAGACCAACTGAAGTTTACTGTCTGAAGTTTACTGTGTTCTCTCTTTAACAGTTTTCTGTTCTTTTCTTTTTATTCTATCTTAGATATTATTTGACCTAGCATAGTGCGTGCTGTTCGTCTTACCTTTAATCCTGGCTTGGAAAATGGCGATTGACCTTTGTCAGTCAAGGTCGGAAAGTTTGAAAATCTTGTGTTAATGTTGGGCATGTTAAAGACCCATTAGCCTGTAATAGAGCACCCCTCCAGATATGTGAAATTCATCGATTGCCTCCATAAATTTTGCCCTGCTATTGTATTCATATCTAACACCCATTCATATTTTTGATACATTATTACAAGTCTGAGGTTTTCTTGTTAATATAGATCTAACAGCGTGCGTTTTTTTTTACTTTTATTGATCAAGCTCATTGTATTGTTGGAAATTGGTAAATTTCCAACCCACGCATATTTTTATTTTTATTTAAAAAAAAAATGTCTGTAGCAGAAAGTGCACGTCATGAACTATTTTTTTTTTGGTGGTTGGGGGAGGGGGGGGGGGGGGTGGAGGAGAGGAGAGGAGGGGACGGGACATTTGCTAGGACAAATTTGTTTGATTTATGTACTTTCTCATGGACATGCACCCACGATCTTTTGCGCGTTGAGCTAGATAACAAAGACTACATTCTATTGTCCGTGTCCGACATGACTAGACAGCCAATTTTTCCTACCTACTTTCCCTTGAAAAACATTTTTATGAAAGATTAGAATATGGCCGCTTCAACTTATTGTGAAATAGATAAGCAAAGTAGAAGTAAAAGCCCCGTCAAGGTACTTGGCGTATAGGAAAAATGGTATTAGTGATCTTATTTTTACAGACCTTCGGCTCATTATTTTTGGGGTAATATGCTTTGGTGTAATCTATGAAACATAGCCCCTGGTCTAGTGATATTACATTTACCTTTGGTATAAAAAGGATCCTCATATCACATCTGGGAGGCCGACAATTATTTTTTGAAAAAAGATACATTCTTTTTTGGACACTGTATAACCTACCCAAGTGGAAAGATAGAAACATGCTTTCTTCCAGCCGGAGAAAGGTGCACGAATATCAGAGCATAGGCAATGGCTCTTCACACGTCCATACAAATTCTCAACACACAAGAGGTTCTAAGTCCAAACATTGCTATACTTAGTGATGCAAGGTCATACCTGATAAGAATTGGTATTGGACTTCTTTAGCGTCTACTAGTTGAAACTTACCCCAACATGCGGCCCCCCCCCCCCCCCCTGCGTTTCGTTCAGTCTGCACCGAGATCCAACCTGCAACAATACATTTTCACCTTTGTTGGCTTTTGCAAAAGAATTCATGCAAGAAAATAGTTTGAGGGTGTTGTCCAAACCAAATATAAAATGACCAGGTGGGTATTTTATTGTTATAAACAATCCTTTTTGTATGTCAATTAACTGGTGATTAGTTCACCCTAGCGCAGAACAGGTGGCTGAAACAATACACCTGGAGCACGGTAATTTCTTTGGATCTGTGATGCCGGTTTTGATTACCGTCTTTAGAACATTTTTCTGACATCAGCTCGTACATGATCCTATGAAGTCCTGCCAAGTGGATAAAAAACGTGCAGTAAATAATTAATGTAAATAGAAATCATGAATCTGGTATTCCAAACAAAGGGGATAAAAAAGGCTGCTCCAGAGCATATTATAATGGAACGTAGAGTGTTTGAGATCTTTGTGATAACGTTCTAGCATCAGACAGGAAAGGTTGATCCAAGGTCTTCTAATACTGATGTTGTGTAAATACGCTGCCAGTGAACAATACGATGAATACAAAGTGACTTGCACGCTTCGTCGTTTTTATAATTAACCATCTCTAAGAATTAAGTACCTCTTTACTACTACGCTAATTAGAGCGCCCGCGGGTGTCTCTTTAGTGTTTTTGAGGTCAGACTTATTATGACGAAATGACACCTTCGTATTCTTACCCTCCTTAACTCTGCTAGCCAGGTGCGCTTTTATCTTAATTTTCATTCTTCCTACCCTCTCCCATATTACCAATAGGGTGGTTTTATGACACTTACTCACCGTCGTTCAAGCATTTTTGTTTTAAGGACAGCTTTTTCATTCATACTATGTCGCACACATTTCGACCGGTGACGTAATTCCAGTGGCCCCACTATTCAACCGGCCGTTCACTGTTGTAATGCACACGATGGGTTTTGTAAAATGTTTATCAACAGAAATGTAAAAAAAAAACTGCAGTAAAGTATATAGAACGACGCTTACATGCCAGACATCGTTGACAAAAAATATACAACATTAGTAGTGTTGTAGCCGTCAAAATAACACATCCAGGGGGTGAAGTACATCAAAATATCATATCCGTAATCACATCGATGTCTCCGGATGAGATAAAGAAATAGCCATGAAAAAAAACTTTTCGACGATCAATGTAGAAATGTTTCCAATTTTCTTTTATTAGCCTTAGATTGTGTCGATTTCATCAGTGCCTTTTCATTTTGCATTTTTCTATAGTTGTTTAAAAAAAAACATTGTACAAAATATCACTGATCTTGGAAACAACCTTCATCTTGGGACAGTCACTGTAACAGATACTTCACAATCATAGTGTTGCTGGATGTTGCTGTGATAATATGCCTCAGCAGTTTTTTTTATGGTGCACGCGAGATAGTTCTCTTTAAACTCGGCCGACAAAAGCCTTTGAGGACTGCAAACGCTATAAATTCCAGCATATTTACCAGTTTAGAAGGATGAGAAATTACTATGCATATATCGCAGATAGAGATTGCAACCATTTTCAAAACCTGAAGAGCACGCTGAAGCTAAATTTCTGCATTTACTGGGTGAGGCAGACCAAGCAGTTGACTTTTCCTGATAAACCTGTTACAGGATGGTGATTTAATGTACAGCGTGAAAGCTAAGCAGACAATGTCGAAACTGTAACATGATCGTGTTTTAATGTACAGCATGAAAGCCAAGCCAATAGTGCAGGAACTGTAACAGGGTGGTGATTTAATGTACAGCATGAAAGCCAAGCAGACAGTGCAGGAACTGTAACAGGATGGTGATTTAATGTACAGCATGAAAGCCAAACAGACAGTATAGGAACTATTACAGGATGGTGATTTAATGTACAGCATGAAAGCCAAGCAGACAGTGCAGGAACTGTAACAGAATGGTGATTTAATGTACAGCACGAAAGCCAAGCAGTGCAGGAACTGTAACAGAATGGTGATTTAATGTATAGCATGAAAGCCAAGCAGACAGTGCTGGAACTGTAACAGAATGGTGATTTAATGTACAGTATGAAAGCTATACAGACAGTATAGGAACTGTAACAGAATGGCGATTTATTGTACAGCACGAAAGCCAAGCAGACAGCGCTGGAACTGTAACAGGATGGTGGTTTAATGTACAGTATGAAAGCTATACAGACAGTATTGGAACTGTAACAGAATGGCGATTTAATGTACAGCACGAAGGCCAAGCAGACAGTGCAGGAACTGTAACGCTTTCTGGTATCCACAGTATTGAGCAACTGCAGCTGTTTTGCAGCATATACCAGTTTTTTATCCTTTACCTCATCTTTTGAATTATTATGTAGTATGCCAATATCACACTGCAAGCAATTGTATGCTTTCTCTAAAAGCTCTGCAAGCTCTTTCTCTGCAAGCTATTGTATGCTTTATCTAAATTTTGCTCTGCAAATTCATCTCTAACATCCACTCGTTATATGGATTGATAGTAGGGTTAGATTACACAAATGGAAGTTGCAGAATTTGTTTCAACGCTGATTGTGTTAAGCATGAAGTAATTGCCAAGTTCTCCGTCAATCAAATAATATTTCCAAGGTTTCTCCAATATATACTTCATATTCATGACCAGATTCAGCTTCAGATCCTCATCTTCTATAACTATTGCCTATATAGGAGACCTTCATTTACGTGATATACATTTTATCCACTTGCTTCATAGTTCAGAATTTTTAGGAACTTTAATCACACTAATGTAATCACCACCAGTTTTCAGAGTACTGTGGTCATTATATTTGCTGCTTGGAACCAACACTAAGGTGGTATTTTCAAAGAAATAATAAATGAAATAGCGACGCTAAGTGCGTATATAAAGTCGAGATGCTTGAAATAAGAAAATGAAACACACTGGCATCAGTTAACTACAACAGTATTTATAAATATTTTGGAACAGAAATTGAATAATCCAAATCCAGTGTGCAAGAATACACAATAATAATACATGAAAAAATGGAAGACCAACAAGAACCTTAAATAAACTCAACAACATAAGCACTAAATACAACATGGAAATCAACATCAACAAAACAGAAGTAATGAATGTCGCCATTAATAAACAGAACATCAACATAACTATTGACGGCAGACAACTAAAACAAGTAGAGATAGACATCCTACACATGTACATGCTACATCCTACTTTCTTCTTTCTGTCCACCTCTCCCTCCACTTGATCATCTAACATGTAGTTATAGATAATTGCGCTTCACTGTTTGTTGTCGTTGTCCCTGTATTTTGAAGAAGGCCACAGGCCGAAACGTTAGTATTGTATTGTGTTGTGTTCCTTCCTTGTAAAGCTGTCACCATACCTTGGAGTGTTTATCACACCCCATTACTGGCTCCAGAGTAATCTAAACACAACACAACACAACGAGTCTTCAATAAACGTTGCGAGAGCACCAGACCCAAGGGTCGACCACGAAAAGATGGATTGACGGAATTTTATAAATGCTGGGAAACAACAGCAGGAGAGACGAACATAAGATCAAAAGACCGCAAATAGTATCTCCCCTCGACGCTGAAAGGCAAATAAGAAAGGAAAGAAGAAGAAGAATACACAAGCTGAACCATGCGCCCAACCCTTTTGCGAAAAAAATCACGGACAACCGGTGTGACATCAAATTTGCAGCCTGCAGGCTTTCTTATTCCAGAAAGCGATGGCTAAACAGTGAACGGAGATTAGAATGGGGGCTAGAAAGTGATGACTGAACGACTCATTATATCCAATCATTGAAACTAATGGGATTTTTCTCCCATTAGTTTCAATGATTGGATATAATGAGTTGATCAAACACTATAAATAATTTAATATGCTTCAACATTGAACACCTTCATAATATCACTCTGTTTTGTATATTGATTGTTTTCATCTATATGGAGTTATATTTGTCCGATTTCAGAAGTAAAATCTAATCTTTGTGGTTATTAGCCATCCGTTGTAGAGTAGTAATTTATAAACTGGTCTACTGCGAGCAAGAAGTCGGGTTCGTTTCCTATCGATAGCTTTGAGCTTATCTTCACCTTAATTGTGTGCCATATATTTTCTATCAGAAACACCTGGTTTAAGCAACATCCAAGACGTCTGTGGACATGTAAAAGCCCAGGGGACAACGCACGTAATCAAATTGATTATATAACGATAAGCAATAGATTTAGAAACAGTCTGGTGTGTGTGAAAACGAGACCAGGAGCAGATTGCAATAGTGATCGTGTAGCAAATAGAATAGCAAAACTCGTTTCCAGTGAACGGCGAATTGGTGAAACTAACACTGAAGACAGAAGAAAGAATAGGAAGACGACGTAATGAACGGACGGGTTTGACTTAGTTAAATTAAAAGAAACAACAGCTGAGATGAATAGCTTTTTGCAGCTATTAATGTCTGTCTCAGCTGCGAGTTACGGTTCAAAATAATGTTTTTTGTTTGTTTGTTTCAGTCAGGTACTTCGAGGGTATTTGTCTTTGTGTTACTGCCACAAATCATTTTGCTTAGACAAACCCTCGAGAGCATTCCCATCTCTCTTCTAACAGTACAGGAAGATCTTAGCAAAATGCACGGACACCGTGGCAGCAGCAAAATCCATAACCTGAAAAAAAATCTAATTAAAGAAATAACCAAATGAAAGGTATTTAAAATTTTACTTTTCTTGTTTAAATTTGACTCGGTAGTGAAATACAGCGGCAACTGCTAAAAGTTCTTTTATTTTACTTGTTCGTCTTGAGTACGCGACCTCCATTTTATTAGGAGCCTCCTTTTTATCATCCGTCTCAGTAGAACTAGGTACTCCATCTCACTTACGGCGCTCACAGAGTGAAACCACCTTCTTTTCAGATGTTCGAACTTTTGATACCTTTTTTCCTTGTGAAGCGAGCACATTTTTTCAACATTACATCTACCCTCATTCACATTTAAGCTGGAGGCAAACAACACCCCTCCTCCCTACACCAACAAGCAGGCGCACACGCGCGCGCACACACGCACGCGCACACACGCACACGCACACACCCCCAATATCTATAATTAAAAAAAAAAAATTGTGATGTCTTTGCTCATTTTCAGTTTGTGATAAATCCTTCATTTTTCAAATTTTCCGAAAAAATGTATGTGCAAAGAAATTGGCCTCAACCTGTGTTAAAGTCCATCAGTTGTAGGGTGTTGAATGTTACGTATTGCCTGATACACATGCCATCAATCATGCTGACTATTGGTCAGGGTTAATTGGGTACTTGCACGTCAGGCTACCAGCAATCTGATGCCCCATTTTGACAGGTGAACAAGTACTGTCCAAGATAAGTGTTATTAGTGGGCGCTGATTGGCTCCCAGATACTGAGCACTTTTGCACGCAAGATAGCTAGATTTGTTTAGTGTTTGTTATTTAAAAAAAAAATATGTAACGTTTATATACGTTATGTAGATTTGGTATCATCTTACATTTACTTGAAATAACGATAACAGGACAATGCTTCCACACAGCATTCAAACCATTCTTTACTTCTTCTAATTTGGTTTACTTTATATGTTGTATTATGTCCTGGCGCGGATGTAATATTATGACTGCATAGTGAAAGCTTTGTAAGGTGGATTGGCGGAATATTAGAAACACTAGGAAACATGACAGCAGTAGATGCAAACAGAAGAGTGATAGGCTGCAAACTATATCTCTCCTCGACGTTGAAAGGCAAATGATGAAAGAATGAAGATTGAACATTTTACACTTACACGCGCGCGCATGCATATACACATTCATCCCCCCCCCCCCACACACACACACACAGCACATGTACGAATCCAGCGACCTGTAGAAAAGCTTGTCTATTGTAGGATGATAGATTTATTAGGACATTAGTATTGAATACCAATTTGACTTTGTAAAATTATTCTGTACCGTTCAGAACGTTGCTCTGACGCATGCTATTAAGCTACAGACAGGATACCTTTGGATCTGTCTGAAGTATTTTCTCTGTATTGGCTTTTCAATCGAGGATGTAAAGGCCAATCAGAAAAAAAAAAAAAAACGTCGACATATCAGTTGTTTACCTTCAAATGCTTAACAAGAGAACACAAACAAATTAATCGATGGAATACCAGAAACACTCAGAAATACCATAATTAACAAATCAGCCAAAGGATAAACTACCTTAAATTATCTCTTGCTTCGACGTTGAAAGGTAAATCAGGCTAGAAATAAGAATAACAATTGTAGGTCCGGAAAAAACGTAGTTTTTTAATCCAATTCATTATGGTTGGTTTGTTAACACTTCTAATGAAGATATAACTAAATTTGATTGCTGGAGTCTGTGAAAGATTGAGATCAGGCTAGTTGTCTATTTGCTGACCGTGTCTTTGATTGTTGTAAATAAATGACTCTCTATTTCTATTGTTTACAACTTATTATTGCCCCCAAATTTATATTCTTGGATCAACCAAGACTGACACAGTGGTCCATTGATATCTAGTCGCAATGTAGCATACATATTTTTAAATTTGCAATCGAAAGTTGTCTCAAATGTCTATTAATATCGTATCAAGATGTTTTTTAGAATAAAGAGATCCAAACACAAGCTTCGAATCAGTGGACAATACTGACAAGAAAAACAAATATAATAAGGTCAGCATTACAGGTAGCTAGAAACAGTAGACAGATCACTGCGGCCATACATAAAACAATAAAAAAAAACATTGTTCACAAATATTCTTACACAATTGTGAAGTAGTTGAATAAATGAACATTCGATTTTCAACTAATGAAGTTGAATTGCTGCATTAACAAGCCCGAAGTAGCAAACGTAATGTTAATACAAAAACAATTACAAGTCAGAGTTCTTCACCTCTCTTTCCGCCTAGAGCGCATGCGCATGTCTTATTGCTTTTTTTTTCTTCATCAAGGCATTGAGATACATGTCGCATGCCTTAGTATACACACTAACGTATAACACTTGAAACGTGTTTCAAAATATTAGTGGGAACAAAACATACAAAGTTTATTTTCTGTGTAATATCAGTAGACTAGGCAAAAAAGTTATGAATTTGTCATTGCGACCAGTAAAGCAGGCCGCAGTCATTCAAAGACAAGCGTATGTGTTCAGTGGCGCCTCTGCCGACCAGGCACGTCTCAGGTCACTGGGATATTGAGATGAATATGTTCTATCAGAACATAAGAATTTCAGAAGCGTTTTTTTTTAAAGGGTTGAGTGTGTGTGTGCATTTAATTATTCCTTTTAAAAATACGTAATTACGAGACCCTAACGAATATGGAGTTTATTATTATTTAAGTGTTGGCAACACACAGCTAACCAAGCCCTTACTTTCAGTTTGTGTTCTCGATAAACATCTGCATAAAAACTGGTAGACTTTCCATGTAAGGATAGCCGTAGTTCGTGCATTAATGACGACTATTGATAGAGAAGACCTAGTATTACTGTACTTCTGGTATGTTCAAGGTTCAGCTTCTCCAGCAGAACCTGGGAAATCAGGAAAGTCGTTTCAATTCGATTATAACGTTCAAAGTATAACACAGAACGCCTCCTGTCGACCGCGTAATATTAGGCCATCGTCATCAAAAGAATATTTTTATTTTTCGGGGGCCTAACTATATAGTTGCACCACTCCGTGTTTGTTTGCACTCTAAATCCATCGATTCTCTGTAACGTCTGACGTAGCATGGTGTATCTGACGTGCATTTTCTGTATACAAAGATGAACATTAATTGCTCTGAATGCATATGAACAGTCTGCAAAGCGATGTGATCATAGCTGTCTTAGTAGAACTTTGTGATGTACTTTCAACTATTTAATATGAATCCATCAGGCCTGGTTGTTGTGAACTTCAGTGCTCTTCAAGGCGGGTGAAATATATTTATTATTCAAGTATCCTTAACCCTATACCACATGAACTATGCTAAAAGTGAATAGACCTAGTACACACTAGACTCAAACATATATAGATAGCCGCCATCACACTAACTACTAGTTATTACTTCTAACATCTTACATTTATCTAGTGACGTCAGATCTCACACAGTGTACCCCGCTGTAAATTCTGAGGGAGCTTTTCAATTTCGGTAAAGGAGTTGTTTCTTGCTATATCTTTCCCACTCCTGTCAGTGTGCTTCTTAGAGTCTCTCGATGTCGACTTCTTTTATTTCTACTATAAATTTTTATAAATTTTCCATAGCTACTACATATATATCTTAAAATGATACATATTTATATTTTAAATAAATAACTGCCTACAAGTTAATACTTATTTTGAAGTAAATCTCACTCAAAGTAACTACTTATCATACTAAATTAGAGTAATTGCGTATCTTAAATGGAATATTATCTTCAGGTATTTTTCATCTGCAAGTTAATCTTTATCTCCAAGTAAAATCTTTATTAAATTACATAAAAAAAATATTAAAGAAAATGCTTTAAAGTAAATACTTTTAAATAAGTGAAAGTGAATATATAGCTTGTCAACAAATCAATACTTCTGCTGAAGATAAAATGGTAATGTCAATCGAAAGCAGAGTTCATACATTAAGATTAGTGCTACAGAACAAGGCGGACTGACATATCTGTTACGTTAGAGTTAGCAATAGCTTTTATTTGCAGTCTGTCTTACGCACACACAAACACACATTACAGAATACAGACGGCGGCGTGACTTTTGGAGTGGGTAGAGCACTACTGTCTTCTCTTGCCGATAATGTTGGCCTGTAATCGGTGTTCACTGGTCTCTGACTAGACGGGTTATGCAAACATTATGTTAGGTTCTAAGTGCTAAGAAGAAAATGTGCTGCTCCGTCTCCTCTTCTTATGTTCTTATTTCTTAGCTTCTGGTGTTGAGAGAAATTACAAATTCTGGTCTTTACTTGTATTGGAGCTTCAGGCATTGACACTTGATGCTGTTGTAGAATTTCTCTAATGCTGTTACTCTAACATAGTCTGAGTGTTCCTCTCCTGTTTTTGTGTATGCCTTGTATCAAACGTTGACATCGCAAAACATTCTCTGCAGGTGGGCAAACTATTTTATTTCTTGTCTCGGTATGTAATTCAAAATATTTTCCGTGCAAGCTTGTTCTTTTCTGGTTTCTGATTTTGACGGGCCACTCCCACAACCTTTCTAAAACATATCATTTTCGAGGTGACTATTTTTTATGTGCATTAAATGTTTCTTTTGTGCTAATTGGCATTATCTTGTTCAGTAGGTGATGGACTAGTGACCCAATCTCAAATTCACCAGGTCCACGTTAGTGAGGACGTGACACAGCATAGTCTTTATGGCTACAGCAACTGTTATGTAACACAGTCACGCCATACTTCTCCCAATGCTAGGAATCCACTACGCCGTCCTGTTTCCGCCTCTCACAAGAACGTAGGGTCGGATTTTGAGAGATAGAGCACACACTCTTTCGTAAAGGGGACTAAACCAAGTACATACGGAGCACCTTATATGAGCCCAATCATGCGAGTAATGTGGAATGTGGAGGCACAGCATTGTTGTCTGTACATTTTATTGTAAAGTTCAATAAGGCTAACGCTTCACTCCCCTAGTACATTACATGATGTTTCTTGGCATCTTTTAGTTTTCTTGTAATGCATAGCAAGGCACACTTGCTATATTGTAATATAAAACATTTAAAACAACTTGTACCACTTAACAAATTCACCCCAGAAACCGTCATCATCATCATCATCATCATCATCATCATCATCATCATCGAGTGCCATCTCCGCTTCGAAGGTTGGCTACCATGGAGCGCCATTCTGCTCTGTCTCTTGCTTTGATGGTGTAGGTTGTCATAGGCTGGTTTGTCCATTTTTTGATGTTACACGTCCATGTTAGTCTTGGTCTGCCTCTTTTACTTTGTATTTTCATGTCCAGGGCACTTTTAGTAGGCTGTTGCGGCTTTTAACATGGGCCAAAAATAAGGACATGCTATGAAGAAATTATAGAAGAAATCAATTCATTGTATACCACGGGTCGACGCTAAGCGTTGACTTGTATACTCTGGATTGCCCTGGAAGTTGATTTTGCGATTGTATTGGCTTTTCTGATTTCTGTGATTTATACTGGAGGTGCAGCAATGCTTGGCTTTCTAAATCAACAAATTCCGTCATTTTGTGAACAACGGCGATTCTCGCTTCATTATCCAGTCTGTCTAGACTCAGACTGTCTCTAGAGAGCCCACAGGAAGGTGAGGTCATGAGGTCTTGATCAGATGTGGGCCGCTGAGCCTGCAGTGACAAATGCCTTGCCTGTGTTCCTTCATGCAGAAGTAAAATCTCTCAACAAAAGGAAACTAGAATTGGGTTTCTCGCTACCTGACCTGTTTTTTTCCTGCTTCATTACTCAACAATTATGAACTTTTTACTCTGCCTGGTTAGCCGATCTGTTATCTATTACCACTATCTATATCTATTATACGATGTTTCATGTCCAACTTTGCGAATCTCGGCGGTACTACACTGTTTTGCCAGATTTATACAGAGAGCGATGCAGCTAACGAAACTTCTGAAGATCTTGTCATTATCGCGTGCGATAACCACTCTTTAACATACTGGTTTAGACATATCGGTTTAGAATATGTGAAGGAATATAACAAAATAATTAAATAATAGAGGTTAGGATTAAACTATGTATACTCTTGCACAACATAAAGTATAAAAAGCTGACATATTGAGTATCCAAACATAATGCAGCTAAAACACCAGAATAAAAACACTTCCAAAAATAACCCAATATAAAGAATTGTAATGAATTTAATTGCATCACATTAGAAAAAAAAATTCCTGTAATTTTGAGACTAAAACATTCTAAAAAAAAAAAAAATTCTAGTAATGAGCTTCTTTTATAAGGTATCAGTTCAGATATCAAACACAGCAGTAGCGTTTGGGGTTGGTAGTGTGCTTCTTGCACAGTCTCTGTGTAAACAAAAGTAAAAAGTAAAGAACCACGTCACGTCAAGTGGCGTATAGGGAATATGGTATTGGTGACTATGATTTTTACAGACCTTCGGCACATAATTTTTGGGGTAATGTGGTCGGTATTATGCCAGTGCCGCTTTGCTTTCGCAGAAACAAAAAATCCGATATCAACTTCAGGCTGGGTGAACCTGGAGCCGTCAATCTGGATCGAACCCGTCCTCTTGCCGTGTGTAGTCCAGCTCACTAACCACTGGAGCTATCGCGGCTCCCACAGTCTCTGTGTACTTAGGATTAAATAATTCTACTCTATCGTGATGACTTCAATGTTTTGCTGCACATAGTTTTGTTTCCAATAGCCATTTATTATGAACTAAACTATATGTTATGGAACCATTGTATTTGTGTACTAGCAACAGTAATTACATGGCTCTGTTGCGTTGTAATACTTTGTGTCTGCATTTGATTGGCACCAAACTCCATTGCTCACAGAATTGATTTTTCTGGAAGTTTGTTATGCATCCTTGCTGGTGCGGTTATTTCCCATTTGTAGGAATATTTTCTTAGTTGGCTAGAATTGTGTTGATTCTGTTTAAATAGTATGTGTTTATTTACGTTGTTGTGCAAACGTGCGCGTTTATTTGGAAATATCATTGAAAGTGGCGTGGCGGGGGTGAAAGATAAACATAAATTATCAGCCAATGAACACGATTTTATGTTTATCACGTGCTGTGCAATTAGGTCAGCTTACGTGGGTACAGCTTAGATATTTCATTTAGTTATCGTAAGAGGCTGGGAATGATCATGCATATTGTATTTTAATTCGTCTTAGTTGCGTTTTATTTTCTCATCTGTTGTCTTTCTTTGTTCAATCAAAAACACGCCTGGTAACAAACGCTAGACAATTTGTATACACTAACGTGTGTCTTGTCTGTCTCAACTATATCTCTCTACATTTAACTATTATGTTAAATGATGTCGTGTTTATCTCGACTCTCTGATATTAAACTATCACGTTGAAAGATATCTTGTGTATATCAACGTGTCTCCGACTATATTAAAAAGTGGCCAGCCTGTTTTGAGCTATATCTGCTCACTGTAAACTAGTATGTTAGAGAGTGACTTGTTTATCTTCCTCCATTGATTTAGCTAGTGTATTAAAATATAATAATAGCGTAACACCTAGAAAGAAACATAGATAGCAACAGAACTAGGCTTTTAAGAGCATGTATATCATAGACCAACACGTGGCTGTTAAACATGGACCATCGACAGATCTGGAAAATATATTAAGTGCGATACTTACAGAAAAATAATCAGAATATTTTGGAGGAAAATAAAAATAACCGACTATTTATCAATAAGTACCTAAAATTGGAGAAAATTAGTTTATAGAGAACACAAAATCAAAGGAAATAGAGTAGCTTTGGTCATGCAAAACGACATGACATAGAGAAGACAGTTATACATGACATAGTTCTAGGCTAACGAGGGAGAGGATTATCTCTACAATAAGGTGGATGCAAGATATCACAGATGAGTTGGGATTGACTGCTGCAGAAGTTGGGCAATACGCGCAGGACAGAGAATACTACAGCGCGCTGTCGTGGGAGCCAACTTCAAACAGGGACAACGCTGGATGATGGTGATAATGATTGCAACAAAAGTATGACTTGACTGTTTCAATTTGATCTCCTTACATGAACCTCGCTAGCTTACAAGTATGACTTGTCCGTCTAGCTTTATCTCATTACACGAATCTCGCTTGTTTACTAAAGTATAATTTGTCTGTCTCAACTTTATCTCCTTACATGAAATTAGCTAGTTTACTAATGAATGACTTGCCTGTCTCAACTTTATCTCCTTACATGAATCTAGCTAGTTTACTAATGAATGACTTGCCTGTCTCAACTTTATCTCCTTATATGAATCTAGATAGTTTACTAATGAATGACTTGCCTGTCTCAACTTTATCTCCTTACATGAATTTAGCTAGTTTACTAAAGAATGACTTGCTTGTCTCAACTGTATCTTCTAACACGAATCTAGCTAGTTTACTAATGTATGACTTGCCTGTCTCAACTTTATCTCCTTACATGAATCTAGATAGTTTACTAATGAATGACTTGCCTGTCTCAACTTTATCTCCTTACATGAATTTAGCTAGTTTACTAAAGAATGACTTGCTTGTCTCAACTGTATCTTCTAACACGAATCTAGCTAGTTTACTAATGTATGACTTGCCTGTCTCAACTTTATCTCCTTACATGAATTTAGCTAGTTTACTAAAGAATGATTTGCTTGTCTCAACTGTATCCTCTAACACGAATCTAGCTAGTTTACTAATGTATGACTTGTCTGTCTCAACTGTATCTCCTTATAACCAATCTAGCTAATTGACTAATGTATGACCTGTCTGTCTCAACTGTATCTCCTTATAACTAATCTAGCTAAATGACTAAAGTATGACTTGTCTGTCTCAACTGTATCTCCTTATAACCAATCTAGCTAAATGACTAATGTATGACATGTCTGTCTCAACTGTATCTTCTTATAACCAATCTAGCTAATTGACTAATGTATGACTTGTCTGTCTCAACTGTATCTCCTTATAACCAATCTATCTAATTGACTAATGTATGACTTGTCTGTCTCTACTGTATCTCCTTATAACCAATCTAGCTAATTGACTAATGTAAGACTTGTCTGTCTCAACTGTATCTCCTTATAACCAATCTTGCTAAATGACTAAAGTATGACTTGTCTGTCTCAACTGTATCGCCTTATAACCAATCTAGCTAATTGACTAAAGTATGACATGTCTATCTCAACTGTATCTCCTTATAACCAATCTAGCTAATTGACTAAAGTTTTGCTGATAAGAGTGCACATTTTGATTTGCGAGTTGGGGGTTTCCTCAATTATGTAAATAACATTAGTTTCAACTAATCTAGCGAGGCTACTAAATGAGATCATTTCACACACTTATCCCAATGGATTGTGTATTCAGGATAACTGTTATTACACAAAGAAATAAGATTATTATGTTATTGCTTAAATTAATAAATAAATAATTTTATAAAGAGCTCGGTGTGTGTATCCGAGAGAGAGAGAGAGAGAGAGAGAGAGAGAGAGAGAGAGAGAGAGGTATATGGGAATTGAGAGTGATAAAAATACAATGCTGAAAGAGTTAAACAAAAATTAATTGAAGTTAAACGCTCTGGAGATTTAAGAGCTTGGGAGAGATGTTTGGAGTGCACTTGACAAAACTGTTATGGTAGTGCAAACGATTGTCTTGGTGGACGGGTAAGTGGTATTGGCTGAGGGCTGTAGAGGTCAAAATTGATATAACGCTAAGTACTTGGCTTACATCAGGTAGTCAAATGTAATAGGTAGTCATGTTTTGAATGCAAGTCGTGTTCAAATAATTTTGTATGGAATTTCATATTAAATTCGGCAATTATTATTTTTAGTTGCGTGAAAAAAAACTGAAGATCTGCACGTTAAGAAGAATTGGGGAAAATAATGTACAATGTTCATACAGGTAATAAGAGTGCAATATGTGGCCAATATCTTTCCTTCCTTCCTTCCTTCCTTCCTTCCTTCCTTCCTTCCTTCCTCTTCCTTCCTTCCTTCCTTCCTTCCTTCTTCCTTCCTTCCTTCCTTCCTTCCTTCCTTCCTTCCTTCCTTCTTCCTTCCTTCCTTCCTTCCTTCCTTCCTTCCTTCCTTCCTTCCTTCCTTCCTTCCTTCCTTCCTTCCTTCCTTCCTTCCTTCCTTCCTTCCTTCCTTCCTTCCTTCCTTCCTTCCTTCCTTCCTTCCTTCCTTCCTTCCTTCCTTCCTTCCTTCCTTCTTCCTTCCTTCCTTCCTTCCTTCCTTCCTTCCTTCCTTCCTTCCTTCCTCCTTCCTTCCTTCCTTCCTTCCTTCCTTCCTTCCTTCCTTCCTTCCTTCCTTCCTTCCTTCTTCTTCCTTCCTTCCTTCCTTCCTTCCTTCCTTCCTTCCTTCCTTCCTTCCTTCCTTCCTTCCTTCCTTCCTTCCTTCCTTCCTTCCTTCCTTCCTTTCCTTCCTTCCTTCCTTCCTTCCTTCCTTCCTTCTTCCTTCCTTCCTTCCTTCCTTCCTTCCTTCCTTCCTTCCTTCCTTCCTTCCTTCCTGCCTTCCTGCCTTCCTGCCTCCTGCCTGCCTGCCTGCCTGCCTGCCTGCCTGCCTGCCTGCCTGCCTGCCTGCCTGCCTGCCTGCCTGCCTGCTGCCTGCCTGCCTGCCTGCCTGCCTGCCTGCCTGCCTTCCTTCCTTCCTTCCTTCCTTCCTTCCTTTCTTTCTTTCTTTCTTTCCTTCAATAATCAATTCTGTGATTGTTTTGACAACAGCCTTTTCTCTTTACTTGTTTTGATCAACGATCTTAACCTTCTTGTTAATACGACAATTTACACTGTTAAGTGTTCGTGGATTCCCCAACGTTTGTTGTGGAACAAAACAGTGAAACTTGAATTTCCTGCCTTGCGTGTCGTAAACGACATTTGCCCGGAGCTATTACACATCGCAAAAAATAATCTCACGCCCAGCCCTGCCAGTAAATTGGTTTCATGGAAGCTCACTGCAGAAAGCATCGAGAACAAAACGATGGTAGTCTCATTGAAAATCCTCAAATTAAAATACGATTATAAAAAAACGTGATGCCCTATACTTTCTAAATGGCGATAGTTTTGCTTCTCAAAGAGTTTAAGGTTTCTTCCATATACTACAGGTCACTGACAGATTAAAGCCATCTATAGATTTCCAAAGGCCCATGCGCCTCCCGGAAAATTCCCGGAAAACCTCCAACTAGCGTGACGTTTTCAGGTTTGTGAGCAGGGGCGGTTGTGGTTAGATTGACGTCAGCTGTCTAAAGCTCCTATATCTGATAAGGTCACGCTGGTTGGATGGTTTTCTTGTTTTATTTACTGCCCGCCGGCCTTTGGAAATATATAGATTGCTTTAGACAGACTCATGCTCTGTGTTCTGTTTTCTAAACCTCATAATCGACCTGTTGACCTAACAATGAGATCGATCTTACCTCATAACACGTCATAAACCGTCTCATGTGTATAGTATAGACTTTCCCGTCTGCTACTGCTGAGATGTAAAAATGTTTTGGTTTATGTACGCTTTTTTGGTTAGTGGAGGATGCGGTCGTAAGTGAATTTGATACATAATGTAAGTGAGCTGCGTAGGCAGAGGTAGAATACCTTTTATACATTAAGAGGACTATTGTTTATTTTGTAAATTTTAGACTATTAATTAAAAAATATAATTGCATTGATTTTTTACGTAATGTTTAAAATACTATCATCATCATCATCATCATCATCATCATCATCAAGTACTGGGCCTACTGGCGTAGGTGATCATGTCTCTCCACAACTTTCGATCTCGGCAGCTATTTATCATTTCTGTTGTTGACCTTCTGCCAAGCCATTCTCTTAAGCTGTCTGTTATTTTTTTCTCTTTGCTTCCCTCTAACTCTTCGTCCCTCAATTTTTCCAGCTGTTACAATATATTCCAGTTGTTCTCTTCTCATTACATGGCCAAAAAATGATGATTGTTTCTTCCTAATATTGGAAATTAGCTCTCTTTTTGCTTTGAATTCTGTCAGAACATCTTCATTACTCTTCTTAGCTGTCCATGGTACTCTCAACATTCTTTTGTAAAACCGCATTTCTACAGACTCCAGTGATTTTCTTGTCTGTTGTCCTATTGCCCATGATTCGCATCCATATATTAAGACTGGCTCTACATAACATTTAAGAACTCTTTTTCTTGTTTCTATTGTCAAAAATGGATTAAAATACTATGGCCACGTCAAAAGACATAGCGGGCTGGAAAGAACAATAATGGAAGGCATGGTTCATGGGCTAAGCATCAGGGGCACATTAAGTAGAATGTGGCTTCAAGACATAAGAAGACCTTGAACATTCCAACAGAAGAAGCGAAAGATCTAGCTTTAGACTGAGATTCTTTCAGACGGGCTGTGGAGAATGCAACGTTCTGCAAAGGACACGCGTGCTGATAATTGTTTAGAGCCAGGTTATGATTGTGACTAAAAATAAAAATATATTAAAAAATGTTCAGTAATCATCATGGAGTGCCGTCTCCGCAACGAAGGTTGGCTACCATAGAGCGCCATTCTGCTCTGTCTCGTGCTTTGTGGTGCAGGTTGTGACATGCAACACAGTTCAGTAATGCTCAGTGTAATAACTGCATGAAATAAGCACAGACATGTATTTACAACGTAATATTGTAAATATAGTAACGAGGTTTGACTTATCAATCATCTGTATGTGTATTTTAAACAATATTTTGCACACGGTCCACTTGTATTGCTAAATCCGTATTGCTAAAATATTGATTATTTTTGTTAATCATTGATTCAATCTTTAGTGCATTCATTCGTTAATTAACATGCCCGAACTCTCGGAAAAAAAAAACCAACGTCAATATAGATACCAACCACATGGGATATTCCGCCTTCCCATTGTTTCTTTATCTATTAATTAACAGTAATGTTATTGCAGCAACCTCCTCGGTTTGTTATAGTAACTGGCATTAGTTTATTACAAAATCCCATTTGCACAATCGTTTCTTTTGCTGGCAGAAACTGTGTTCGTTACGCAGATCAAGCAAGGTTTAGAAAAATCTATAAGAAATAGAAAATCAAATACACACATCCATGCGCGCGCAGACACACACACACGCGCACCTACGCACCTTCTTCCTCCTCTTCCTCCCTTCTTCTTCCTCCTCTTCCTCCCTTCTTCTTCCCCCTCTTCCTTCCTTATTCTTCCTCCTCTTCTTCCTCTTCCTCCTCCTTCTCTCTCCTCTTCTTCTTCTCTTTCTTCTCCTCCTACATCTTTATCTGAATCGCCCACCTGGACTAAAATGAGACTCCATTATTCATTTCTGACTTGCGAATTTTGAGACCTGAGAATACGTGTTTGACAGGACTCGGCGTTAGCATTTGTGTGTGGGATGTTAGGCCCTACGGGTGGGCTTCGCTACGTCTTTCTTTCTTAGAATGGAAACTCTTTGGTGCCCATTTTGTGTTGGTGGAACACGTCTTTCGTCGATCTGGATCGAAACACAACCTATTGTTGTCAGTAGGCAGCTCATTAACCATTTCTGTAGTGTACCACGTGTCCTATCCAGTGTATTAAGATGAGAAAAATTACGTTTTAAGTCCACCTTTTCTGTTATTAAATTAATTGTTCTTAAGTGCAGAGTTCTATTACTTTATATGTATATGCATCTTTTTATATTCTCACTCACTCACTCACTCACTCACTCACTCACTCACTCACTCACTCACTCACTCACTCACTCACTCACTCACTCACTCACTCACTCACTCACTCACTCACTCACTCTCTCTCTCCCTCTCTCTCTCTCTCTCTCTCTCACTCAGCATTTCTTCACTTGTACTTTTATATGGTGGATAATCTTGTTATGAACTCTTCTCTTCAATGACAAGACATGTTACACAGACAGGCCTTAATTTGATCAAATACTGACTTCTATATGGCTGGCCTATCCAGCTCGTTATACTTGAGCGTCACCTCCTTACTGACATTATTAGCCCGTCCTACATTTCTCCAAACTGATGTTATTAGGGTTCCCAGGCAACAAGAAACACGGGACATAAATCACAACAGATTCTGCAATTTTATACTTTTTCATAAACGTCATATACACCGCTAGCCGTTTGTAGTGAAACGTTACACTGTATACATCCTCTTCATTTATGTAAATAATGTATGCATTTGTATATTATGTTATTATTGTCATTATTTTCGAGCCTATTTTTTAATGGAAATCGTCACAGAGTCACTACTTTCATGGGGAAAAACATATTAAATTTTTTTAAAATATAGTACACCAGTGAATAGAAGGAAGGAAGAACAAGAACGCATAAACAAGCTATTGTCTGGATTATTTATTCATAACTTCTCAATTTGATTTTACTGAAGTCTTGCTGTGGAGATCAAGGCGTAAACACATTTTGGGAGGTTTATTGTCAAAGGATATGAAAGACCGCCCATAGATCTGTGGGAGTTATCTGAGACTGGTCTGTTCCCAGGTGCTAATAATAATATTAGCATGTGGATCGTATTTAATACTGTTCCTATTGACACAGCTCTCTGAGCAGATACACAATAATTCACACAAAGTTTCCGAGCTGCAGACATAAACAACTCATTAAGCGCGTTTTGGGTTTTAATTCAAGAGTTGTACAAATATTAGAACATCGAAGGTTAGCCCATCGATTAGCTTTTGTTTCCACGAAGAATTTCACTGTATAGCGCGAATGGCTTGATGTTGTTGTTACCCACAGTAGAACTTCCATCATAATTGGTGTTTAGACCTGGCATGTGTTTATAAACCATGTCTGTGTAATATTTTAATTGTAAATCAATAAAGCTTTTTTTCGTATTAAATAAAGGGCTGATATGTTTTCTTATTAAATGCTTGATCACGACTGTTGCGCTTTTAATTTATATGAAGAATTTGTTACTTCACAAGTTGGTTAACTAGCCTTGCACAAGAAATTAGACTTTCGACCTACCTCGGAATTCAACATGACTTTCTCACTTTAAGATCAATAATTTACAAATAAGAGGTCATTTAAAGCGAGAGTAGTGCAACTATTATTTTAATTGGGTCAGTTAGAGTTAGTTGTCTCTTTTTCACTGTTAATGGAACGGTTTTATATGTTACAAGAAAGTTACTAAAATGTTCTAGACACATAAGTAACCACCTAGTGTTGTTGGCAAACTTGTTCTGATTTTATTTGTCCGTCAGATATTCAGTATTTCATTTTAATTTATTTCATAGTTGGGGAAGGCTGTGGGGAGGAGAGAAGAAGAAGAAGAAGAAGAAGAAGAAGAAGAAGAAGAAGAGAAGAGAGAGAGAGAGAGAGAGAGAGAGAGAGAGAGAGGTGGGTTTCGGGCACTATCAGATAATCACGAGCTAGTAAAACGCCATAAAGTGATATTATTTCTTTTAATCTCTTTCTTCTTTACTCTATTTCTCCATTTCTTTCACGGTAACTTAGTGATAGTCTCATATTCATGTTGTTAATTGACAACGTCATAATTTATTTACTAAGCATTATATGCAATCAAGATAGCTCTTTTGAAATGTCAAAATCTTCTTGACGTTGTTCTGATTACCGCTTATTTATTACAGTCCACCATCCCATGTCTCCCTCCTAGATTAAAATAAAAATTCATTACGATATCGACGTATATAATAATTGTTAACAGTAATAAATACATTGATTGTACACGTGTCTATTGCTGGGGCTGTAACCTAAATGGAGCGCAGGTAAAACAAAAAAAAAAAAAAAAAAAAAAAAAAAAAAAAAAAAAAAAACTAATTGGAAATTGTTACGCCTTAAGGAATTGTCTCAGTTTGGGTAATAATAGACACATGATGATTGTGAAAGCTGGAGTTTATTCGTGCCTTAACTATGCGGTAGACAGCTATCGTTGAGGAAATCTTCACCAAAATCAAAGTCCAGTCGCGGTGTCTGGTTTACTGTAGGATTCTAACTGGTTGAGATTCACGATGGGAGTGAGATTTTGAAAGATGATAAACTGAATCATTTATAGAATTAATGGGACATAGATAGAGTGTTGTACCGAAGAAAACTACATCAATGTTGTCTGCTGGCGTAGATTTTATTGTATCTCGGAAATTCCCTTCTGCTTGTGGTGTCTGTCTATTCTGGTACAGGCGTCTCACCACTCAATCTTATTATTTAATTGCCAAGGTGATCATCTGGTACGAATTGTTGTATTGACAATGAAGTTGCTCCATAGCTATACATTTTTTTCAGTATTTCAGCAATAAATATTGTTTCTTTTTTAAAATTCTTCAATCACTTTGCTGTTTTGTCTCTGACCTTTTCTGTGTGCCGTCCTCAGCTTCACTTTGTTTCTACTGTGAAAGTAATCTTTGAAACCCTTAATTATGTGTACAGCTAATTATGTTTACATTTGTCAGTTTGGATCATGTTTTCAGACATTATTTGTTAATTCTTCTTCTTCTTCTTTTCTCTTTTCACTGATATCTAAAAGGTGTCGTGGTTATTTGTTAATTAACTTTTGTAAATCCCCATAGTGTGCAAAAAATTCTTCCAGAAATTACATTTTAGTCGTTAAAAGTACTTTCTCGAATTATAGGTCTATACGCCATGATTCATATAAAATAAACGTAAACTAAGTTCTCTGCAGCTATACTTACGACCCGTCGTAATTTTAAATATTGTGTATATTTGGTATTTCTGCTTACCACCATGATTCACACTTCTAAAGGGATATGATATCACACAGAACGCATTCACCACCTCTGTCTTTTGCTCTTAAGAATATTAAAATTTTTGATGTCCTCTTCTTTTGTTTCTTCAGCTGTTGAGGTAATCTGTGACTAGATATCGGGTACCTAGTTTTTGTTTAGCAATGAGGTAGTAAAAGTTCTGGCCTCCAAGCTTCCATGTATAAAAACATCTGATAGTTTTAAATCAGGTCATACTGCTGTAGATGCCCTGGAACTTCTACAGTTAAAGTAATTTATTACCATGACCAAAGCTGCCATCTTTTAAACATGTTCACAGCAGTTACATTTGTCAGAAACACTTGTGTCTTCTTCTTTCCTTCCTCATTTGCCTTCATAACTATTGTTTCGATGATGTTGATTTTCAAGTTGTATTGAGTGCCTGTGCTGTGTTGAGTCTATTTAAGTGCTCTTGTAGGTCTATTTCCCACCTATTAGTGCCTGATCGTCTGAAAATGGATCTTTAATCTCGTATCTCCAATGGGTTGGCTAACTTATGTGTGTAATCAATGTAGGTAATAAACAATAGGGGAGATAGTACATTTCCTACTCCTGATCTAACGTTGAAGTGGTCTGTTGAACCTGCTTCTGTTATAACTGTGCAGCTGTTGTTGATGTAGCGAATCAATTAGGTTGATTTAATGTTACCTCACTCCGTATGTTACTATCCCCCAGAGTTGTTCCCTGTTTACTCGGTCGAATGCTTTTTCTTTCTTGGTCAGTTAAAGCTATCACTTGTGTGATAGAAACTCCCAGATTTGAACAGAGGAAGTCAACTATGTTTACATTTAGATATTACTCTAGACATTTTCATCTGTAACCACTCTGGGATTTCCCGTATTCGTGGAAGAATATCCACAATGCAATATGATTTCTAAAGCTTTGCCACTTGACACATCACGTCATTTTCTTTATCGTATATAACGTGCATGATGAGCCATTGTGTAAGAGCGTCAATTTCATTACATGAGACAACTGTACATTTTTGTTTGGCAGCGGAAATTTACGTCAATGGTATCATTATTCTGGTATCTTCTACTGTAATATCCACAATTGCTTAGACAGGTCAAAGCCATCTATAGATTTCCAAAGCGCCAACGTGATGACAGGAAATTCCCGGAAAACCTTCAAATAGAGTGACGTTTTCAGCTTAACAAGCAGGCGCGGTTGTGGGTAGAGTGACGTCAGCTGTCTTAAGCTCCTATATTTGATAAGGTCACGCTAGTTGAGGGAGTTTTCTGGTTTTATTTTTAGCTCTCGGGTCTTTGGAAATCTGTAGATAACTTTGGTCAGGCGTGCAGTTTTCCCATCCCTTCGGCACATTATCAGCAAGCAATTCTGCAGGCTTTCTGCTGTATTGTATGCCCATCAATTTCTAGGTGTATTAAAGTCAAAACGTCAACTGTTGTAATAGTCCAGTGGTAGCTGGTTATGTAATATGTTCTCATAAGATGGCCAGAACATGTATGCTAATGAACGTCTCTTAATATGTATTTGACTTGCAAAGTTCTGCAGTTCCGTGACACTCATTATTACCCTATCAATGCATCTTCTGTAGCAACTGTTCTCAAACTGTTTTGCTAGGAAAACGATAATAACACCGTTTAACAGAAGCAACGGCTGAATGGTTGTACCATTAATATTACCATTTTCTCTCATTGTGTGCCTGGCATCCAATTTACGCGTGATATATGTTTTAAAAGGGACGATTTTGTTTGTTTAGTTCGAGAGCCCCACAAGGACTATTTTGAGAACCTCTGGAACTCTGGAGCACCAACACAAGTGGGGGACGGAGGTTTGATAACAAATCTGAGTATGGCTGAAGTAGAATCCCGTCTGGGGCGCAACCCCATCAAAGTTGTACAGTTGTCTCTTCCTGAGAAAGTACTCTCATCTACAATCGGCAGCTCTTGGGTCTGAACAGTTCCTGTTAAGATTTAAAAGGAAGAAATGTTTGTACATCAATATAACATACACGCACGCACGCGCAAACGCAGATAGTGTGTATATATGTGTGTGTGTGAGAGAGAGAGAGAGAGAGAGAGAGAGAGGGAGAGAGATTAGAAAACATCACTTGTTATAGTCCGTTCATAAATTCATGAACACGTTTGCTTTCGATTTGCGTGGAAACTATATGTTAGATTGCACTAATTTTTGCATGCAGCCTTAGAATATCCATGACACAAAAATATTGCTATTCTTTATTCCGCACATACAACAAGTTTTGCACATCGACTAAATATTCTTTTGATCTTTTAGGACTATTGCAAATAAGTTGATTCAAATTTTAGATTTTAATGTAAACATTTTAATGTCCAGTTCAATATTTTTCAGAGGCCTGTCTACATAATACTTTTATAGATGAAGTAAATGTGTGTATGCCCGTTATGTGTAATCGCAAACATGACTCCAATTTGATACAGTTAGCCTTGCCCTTCGGTCACCATTATACCACAGGGTTTCCTAACTACATCCCAATTGAATGATGGTATACGCATTTTGATATGGAGTATATTTGTTACCACTGTATATGCACTTAACGATTTGCTCAACATACGCTTAATCATCCTAGGCTGTTATTCGGTCTGTCAACAAAATATAATCTTTCATCATTCCGAATATGACAATTCCAAGAGGTTGATAATGGTTTATGGCTGGACAAATTGTAATCCATCTCGTTGCCATCATTCGTCTTCCATCCGGAGCATATGTGCAACACACTTCTTCCAGAAATGAATGCCTATTCTTGAGAGGGACTCATGTGTCAGAACTTCAACATCGCACATTTTAAACGTTCTGTTCTGTTCTGCAACTTGCCCTTTGGCTTTAGCCCATATAAGCTCAATCAAATTGATGTGCGCATGGTATGCAGGGAGTCGCTGAGAAATGTGGTCGTATTCCTCAATGATTTTGTCAATATGATACACAATTTTCTTATTTGTATTCATCTCAAGCTGCAACAACACGGGTTATAAATGTGTGTCGTCTACTCTACATTTTCCTTAGCAAGCCATGTCCTAATTTGATTTTTTTTTATGTTTGATGAAGTTGGTACAATATTCTTCCTCTGACACAGCATTTTGATAAGATGCATTATCCATTACTAGGCATGAAAGTCTATTCAGGATTGGAAGAATATTGTTCTCCAACCAGTGCCTGAAAATGTTTCCATTCATTTCTGTGTAGTAATCCCTACCATCAATACTTTTTGATATGAAATAAGTCCAGCGTGAATGGACAAGGCAATTTTCACTGCTTCAAGCACGAAAGTATGATACACTGGTCTTTGCTGCTGGGAATTGTTCTTTTCTGTTCACCGGCCACTGATTCGCATTCTTTAGCATAGGTGTGACGAGCATTGACCCATAATTCGTCCAAATATACAGTATCATAGCCTTGACTCCGCCGCTCACTGATCTGCCTCAGATATTTACTTCGGGCATTAATAGATGTGGTTTTTCACAATAAATATTCCTGCCGCCTACAGTTTTTCCTGAAAGTGGAGCCGACAGCTCGTACAATTTTCCATAGAGCACTTTTAGAAATTTCAATACTGTAGTCTGCATGCAATATTAATTAACATTTTCTGAGAATAACAAGTACATTTGTAGCAAACATTTTAAATATCTCCCGTCTTATGACATCTACACCTAAACCGTCAACTTTAATTTTATTTCCTTGTTTGACATGAGTGCACTCTGAGTCTTAATCCAACGGGAAAAGGACGATCCAATCAGACCAAGCGCGACTTGCGTTCGTCACTCTGGTAATCTCTCTCTCTCTCTCTCTGCGTTCAGGACTCAATCAGAGTAAGGATTCCAGACTCTCATATGAAGTCAGCTGTCAGGCTAAGTGTGTTGATCGCCCCCACAGACAGAACATCACAATTAGAGTCTGTCAGATCCACTCTGACTGAACACCCGTTAATACGTTGCACTGTGTTCTGCGCCAGTGGCCAGTGCATCCGATTTCAGCCAGCATTTTTTCAGGTTTGCTTTCCTTAGCCTTTGATTGTCCCCAATCTTCCTGCAAGGCAGCAGTTGATCTTTTCTGTCGGGGATTCTGCCCTTAGATGGTCGGCCTTCCCAGGTTTACGAGCACCATCTGCCCGAGTCACTAGAGGTGACTAACACAGACATGCGACTTGTAATATGAGGAAACTGCAACAAGGAACACATTTCATGCATAGCCTTCATTTGTTCCCGCCGCCTATCCCCATATACCGTAAGTCACGTCCTCTTGAAAATGATGATCATCGTAGCACTTGATGATGTTAGGCCATCGTTGATGACTCCAATTCCGAACATATAGACACACAGTCAGTCGTCAAATTATTCTTGTTGCACATCAAACAGCAGACCGTAAGATTTGCGCACGGCCGGTTTAGGGAACCAATACGATGACGTAGGACACAATGTCGCCAAACTCATAATCTCGATACCTTTAGACTTATGTCTGATTACTCAAGTGTAAACAGTCTACGACGAACAAAACACGAAGCAACTTCCCAAAGAGACAAAACTGCGACTGACGAAGTAGTTTACATTAATGTGTAACGTGGAAATAACTTGCGTCAAAGAATCCCAATAACGGTCTTGAACAGCACTAATGTGACGTAAAGCACAGATCTAGTCTAGACGGAGGAATGTCTCACTCACAACACTTGATTCGTCAAAAAACGGACTGTTGTCGACCTACGACCTCGCCTTAGCGACACAGATGTATCAAGCATATCATCATTTTGACTTTTACGCAGAAAAGTGCAATGAAGATCCGAAATTAATCAGACCTTGGGTGCATTTTCTGCAGCGATCGAGAGGACGTGGACTATGTTTTTAAAGTTGCAGTGCAGTCACTCTGGTAATGAATATGGCAATATAAATGACCCATCTTCAATTCCCTGCGGAAATGCTGGTTTAGCAAAACGGTAGCCTTCTGCATAGTTACAAATTTGTATTTTAAACTCACTATGGTGTTGATATTAATGTCACTTTTTAGAAGCCAACATTATACAACAATAACTTTACAATAATAACTGAATACGCCTCTAACATGAACGGTTGCGTCGCATTATCACGCTACATGTTTACCGGTTTCCACTGAAAATCGAATTGGTACACTGGAAAATCAAGAATTTCTTTTTCTTCGGCCTATTTCAATGTGAAAACAAAACTATTTTTAGAACAACACGACTGAACGATGTTATTGAGTTATTTGCGGGCCATCGTCATTGCACTCCGAACATGTCCATAGTTGGTCAGATCCCCTCCTCAGCAAGTCCAACAGTGTCCAGCGACTGACGACGCCAGTTCTGTGTTGGTTGGTAAGTCTTCTTATACGCTCTTATAAAAATCTTCTTATGTGCCCTTATATAAACGCCCTTTCTTACATAAGAGCTGATTGACTGGAGTTGGCCAGTCTGTAACGTGAAAATGGGTTCTGGACCGTTCCACTGAGTGCACGTGAGTCTAGACAATCCATAGCTTCGGCTTTCAGCGACAAAATCAACAATGAGCAATGCAGATTTGGTAAAATTGATGTCCAATTCCGTGAAGTGGATTTTAATATAGCCTAAAGAAGAAATCTTCAAACTAGACCAAATGTCGAAGAGCAGAAAATATGTATATATAGCCATGGATATTCTGATGCTGCATGCTAAGAATCATTGCGACCTATCAGGTAGTTTTCCAGAATCATTGCGACCTAACAGGTAGTTTTCCAGAATCATTGCGACCTAACAAGTAGTTTTCCAGAATCATCGCGATCTAACAGGTAGTTTTCCAGAATCATTGCGATCTAACAGGTAGTTTTCCAGAATCATTGCGATCTAACAGGTAGTTTTCCAGAATCATTGCGATCTAACAGGTAGTTTTCCAGAATCATTGCGATCTAACTATTTTCCAGAATCATTGCGATCTAACAGGTAGTTTTCCAGAATCATTGCGATCTAACATGTAGTTTTCCAGAATCATTGCGATCTAACAGGTAGTTTTCCAGAATCATTGCGATCTAACAGGTAGTTTTCCAGAATCATTGCGATCTAACAGGTAGTTTTCCAGAATCATTGCGATCTAACAGGTAGTTTTCCAGAATCATTGCGATCTAACAGTAGTTTTCCAGAATCATTGCGACCTAACAGGTAGTTTTCCAGAATCATTGCGATCTAACAGGTAGTTTTCCAGAATCATTGCGATCTAACAGGTAGTTTTCCAGAATCATTGCGATCTAACAGGTAGTTTTCCAGAATCATTGCGACCTAACAGGTAGTTTTCCAGAATCATTGCGACCTAACAGGTAGTTTTCCAGAATCATTGCGACCTAACAGTAGTTTTCCAGAATCATTGCGATCTAACAGGTAGTTTTCCAGAATCATTGCGATCTAACAGGTAGTTTTCCAGAATCATTGCGATCTAACAGGTAGTTTTCCAGAATCATTGCGACCTAACAGGTAGTTTTCCAGAATCATTGCGACCTGACAGTAGTTTTCCAGAATCATTGCGACCTAACAGGTAGTTTTCCAGAATCATTGTGACCTAACAGGTAGTTTTCCAGAATCATTGCGACCTAACATGTAGTTTTCACGCAAATCGAAAGCAAACGTGTTCATGGAATTTATAAACGGACAAAAGCTATTCGACAAAAATGCAAGTAGATCTGTTGGGCATGTCTTCATATATAATGATATATACTATATAAAACTTAGGTGACTTAAAAAAAAAAACAATAAATCACGGGGCTATTGTTTTTGTTATTCAAGAACAGTTACTAGAATTAAGAAATAAAGTAACACGATATTATTGTAAATTCATATATAGACTGCAGAAAACCATTTAGGCAAAAATGAACATCGCAAATTGACGACCTTTCACCAGTAGGTGAATTTAAAGTATTGTGTATATCTAGAGTGTTGTTTTCAGGGTTCAGTGTAGAATTATTAGATACTTAAATGGTAGAGTCGCAGTGAGGAGAAATGTGTTTGTCTTATCATCCAGGACTGGTTGGTCTCGAGGCAAGACACCGGCCTCGAGACAGAGAGGTTGTGGGTTCAAATTCTGGCTAAATTGGGATTTTTATTTGTGATTTCTCTCTGAGGCAACCACTCCTGGTCTCAGCAGCGAGGCCCGGCTTGAAACGTCAATTACTCATCGACGGAAAAAACATGAATAGCTCCGAAGTCGGAGTTATCTGCCTGTGCGCCGAGGGACCCCTGTGCACACGGCTGCCAGGGAAAAATGGATTAACACGCAAAATTCAGATCCTAGTCTCTAGGGGCTTCGTCAGAGGTAAAAGCTGTCGAACGAAAAAAAAATATTACAGGACAGAAAAAAGACTCATTTATTTCCATTAAAAATGAAATGCTAATTATAATTTGTGAATGAAGATTCCGAGTCGATAACAGAACGATAGAATCAGAAGTATGAGTATATTTACTGACCCCACTGTCGCTGCAGCGATTTAATTTAACAATAAAATATAAAGTAAATAATTCCACATGTCTTATTTGTCGCATAGGTTAAAATGACCATATTCTTTAGTAACCAACGGTACGTGAGTGAATTAGTCGACTCGACTTTACTTCTGTATTTACGACTGTATTTGATCAGATATCGTTTTGCACTTTATCTGACCTGGAGTCAGACATATTCTTAGTGTCATTGGTCAGGTTCAGTCAGGTATTGATAAATGAGTCACCCACTGACATCCGCGGAGTTGAAAAGCACAAAGGCTTAAACACCAGTTTTATCAAAGCTCTTCAGGCTATATTTTAGAGTTAGGCCACGGACAAGGTACCTTCATCCATGTCTATTTTCGGATATTTTAAAAATATTTCCTTCCAGCCTTTGCAAGTGTTCTTCAACCTTTCTCGTCTCTATGCATTTATGTGCCTAGTTTCTTTTCCCATGTGGGTTCAGCGATGGTTCCTGTTTAGTTATCCAGTATAAACTTTTCTTGTGTGCGTGCGTGCGGACCTGTGTATCCCATCCGTTTCCATTTTATATTTATGATCAATTGTTCGACTGGCCATTGTTCTTTTCCTTTCTAGCTATCTCCGTGTCTGATCTTGTTACACCATTTGATCTTCAGAATTTTACTGAGGCAAATGTTTATAAATCCCTGCAAATTTTGTTTGTTTGTTTTGTTTACAAATAAAATTCATGCCTTTGATCCATATAATAGGCTGTTTTTATATTTGTATTAAATAACCATAGCTTTGTGCTAAAACACCGGTTACACAGTAGAAAATTGTTTTCACGACGAATTTTTAGTTAGTGTGAAGAGTGTAGTTGTAGAACGTGTTTGGCTATTAAGTTAAACATGGGTTCGATTGTGCATTGATCCTTTACAATCTGTAAACAAGTGGTGCTTTATTCAATGAGTCGGAGTAGGTAAATAAAAACGATTAAAAGCACTATCTCTCTCACCTAAAAATTCTGCGACCTAGTATGGTAAATTTTAATATTTCATTCTCCTCATCATCATCATCATCAGGTCGCATGCCATTTGCAAAACGCTGCATTCACCACAGACCGTCTGAAAGAATATCTGACTCTATTCAGATCTTCCACTTGTACTTTTGTCATGTTCAAGGTCTCCTTGATGTCTTGAAACCACATTCTTCTTGGTATGCCCCTGGTGCGTCGCCCTGGAACCATGCCTTCCGTTATTGTTCTTTCCAGTCCGCTGTGTCTTTTTGACGTGGCAATTGTATTTTAATTTCCCCTGTAGAATGATGTTTGTAAGCCAGTTCTTTTTAATGTTTAATTTAAAAAATGTCTTCTCTCCCTATAGCATTACAAATATATATATCATGGGACTTCCTTTATCTTTTAACTAACATTACATATTACTGTTTTTGTAGCATCGTATGAACTGACTGTGAGGGCTCTTCACAAATGAAGTTAGCGAAGAGTATGGCAAAAAACACCTAGTGCTTTTTAAACAAGTGAAGTGGGTGTCATTGGTTGATTGTGGTTGCGATAAGTGGTGAAAAATGGATTGAAGAGAACACACGTGAAATCTAGTTTACATTGAAAGGGGAGAGTTGTGAATTAAAAAAAAAAAAAAGATAAGCTCGAATAGTCTTAACTGTTGATAGGGAACATTTTGGTAGATCTTTTGCTTGATGTTGTATTTACTTGGTGTATTTGGCAAATTAAGGATAATTCTGTAAAATGATGCAGAAATGTTGGGTTAGGGGAGTGTTAAAGTAATAAAAACAAGTACAGTTCTAAGCACTATCTCTTAGAGGCGTGGTGAATAATAGTGTTTCACATTTTCTTATTGTTGTCACTCATTCTGTGTGTTCATTTGTAGTATATCCAGGGGTATCGCATATCCGTGTGTGCGTGTATATATATTTATTCGCGTGTACAGACACACAAACACACCATTCAGTCGAGATGCCAGCGATGTTGTCTCTGGACTACATCCACATCTAGACTGGTCAAATAAGTGACAATGTAAAATTGTGGATGGTTAAATAAAAATAATATGCCTTGTAGATTAATTGATAATATCAAAATATAGGTAGTTCATCTTCACAGTTTTGCTATTAGTTATATGTTTCGAACATTACAATAAACGTATTGAAGGCTACATCTAAAAGCTCTGTCTGGTACACAGAGCAAATAGAAATAACGTAATAGTGAGGGAGAAAACGCTCTCGTAGACGCAACTGAAATTACAGGCGAAGCTTGTAGTCTGCAATTCACAGAAACGAAAGGAAGTAGTATAATGGACTCATGCTGGAGTAGACCAGAGTTGAAATTCTCGATCGCAATGAAACCTTTGATTTAACAAAGATGACTTGCCATTCCTGATTTGTTATTTGGTTCTAGACATTACGGTTGCATGCAGCCGTGTTAAGAAATCGCAGTGTTTTAACATGTAGGTTGTGCGTGTTACATAGAATAGATTAAAATTGAATATGATGATGTTGGTGATGATGTATGTTTGGGTGTGCGTGCACACACGTATTGTTAATTTGTAATCTAGATAGGTGGTGGCCAACATGGTCGACTCAGGGCCGGATTATAGTCAAGGCCAGGACCAGACTTGAGTTTTCATCAAACAAATTACGTGGTGTGATTTGGTTACATATAAACACTTTGAAGACATATTGTATAATTTGTAACAAGACAATTAATTATTTATTTCAAAATTACCTTTATATTGTTTGTTTTGACCGACTTGAACTTTGGTTTTAATTTATAGATATTTAATATAGTAGTTTCTGTGGAGGCTTCTTCAAGAGCCCCCCCAAAAAATATAGTGTGTGTGTGTTGTGTTTGTTCCTGCTGAAGGCCTGTTGAGCCGAAACGTCGTTCAAATTTGTGTCGTCCATCAATTACGTAAAACTTTAACCATACAGTTTTTATATTTTTAAAAATTTCCTCTATTTTCCCTCTATTTGGACGAGCCAGTCCAGCGTGTTAAATTATAACATACTTAGGAGATGGTGCACAAATAAACAATAAACAGTATGCATACACTTTTTCAAAATTGCTCTAATTTTGTTTGTAATCGCGGCATTTCGTGTGAAAATATGTTAATCATTAATATTTTGTCTGGAAGAAGTATGTTGTCGATGTAAGCTTGAAGAGTTTGGTGATGTTTTAATTGTTGCGCTGTATCAGGATACCATTTATGTTGACGAATATGCTTTCATGGGAGAAATTAAAAAAAAATATATGTTATTGACACATTTACTGAAAATATTTGACTACCCAATTCATTAAAAAAAAAAAATTGCAGCATTATTTACATGTTTCGTTATAAATTGAACCTTGAAAATTTTAGTGGTATAATGGGCCTGAGTTATGACATAACATTTACCACAACTTATTAAAGCTAAATACAGTATTATTTAGAAAGATGAATTAGCATCAATCTAGTTCCCATCCTCCACATCGATACCAGAGTAAAAATTATATTGTTCTTCACCGCCCTTATTCTAGACAACTGAGTTTGACCCTGGGCGCCCTTCATAACCAGCTGGATCCATCCTCCAATCAGGAATCTGCGTGGTGGGAATGCTTGTTTAACATGTTTTTATTGTAAATCTTCAAGTGCTGAGATTTCTCTCTCCTGTTTCCATGGCAGCACGTGAGAGTTTCCAATCGAGCCTTAGTTAAACAGGACCCCAGTTTGATCCAGTCTTAAACACGGTGTAAAGGCAATTATTTCTGTTGACATGTCTGATATGTGTATGTGTGTGTAGGCCCTAGTCGTGGGCGTAAGTGAACGCTTTAGGCCAGCAGTTGAGACATGTACAACATTGGAATTACGCCCACGTCACATACGTGGCTGTGTATAAATATATATTCATTGTTTTGTTTTGGTATTGGCTGCAGTTATCATATGTTCATTGTTATATGTGGTCATTGGCTACAATAATCTATATAATTGCACACTGAGCAAGCCTATAATTGATTAATATCTTTCAGCATATTAGAGAAACTTCATGCTTTTTGTGTTTTTCCGTATTAACTATTTAAAGAAAAAAGACACCCCTAATTGCATCATTTATTACCAAACATGATTCTAATATTTCGTTGACTAATTTCATGGTGCCTCGGTGCCTCAGTAGTTAGTGAGCTCGCTTCCAGATCAGAATGGTCCTGGTCCATTTCCCAGAAGTGGCAGGTTCTTTTTTCCTGACCAACAAGGCTCCATGGTTCACCAAGTCCCTAAAAATGGGTACCGGAGATTTTTTCAGGGAAGTAAAGGCGAACCGGCGTGATATCGACTACATCACCCAACAATGGGCCGTAGTTGTGAATAAATCTGGTCACTATCACCATTTACCTTATACACCTAGCAAAGCGTGGATGATACTTTTACTAATCAATACCATGGTACTACAATTGGTTATTGATTATATTCGTAAATATAATGATTGTATATATATGACACCATAAACGTTTTCTTGTGGCGCTAGTTAAAAAAAAAATTCTGATCTTGGTATCGTCTCAGTTTTTCTTAACTTACGAGTATTTGTTCATAAATAGTGTTCTCTGGTAGAACTGTTGCAAGCTACTCTGGCAGTTCTCTCAATACACACTGAGCTCTTACTTGACTAGAACAATAGATTCATATACCACCACGTACCATGTCTACTGACATTGGTGATCTTGTCTTTCCACAACTTTAATATCTCTATAGCTATTTAACAATTCCATTATTGACCTCCAGCGAAACCAACATTGTATCTTTTCTCTGTTTTAATCTCTGCTTTCCTTAGTCTTCTCAGTTGTCACAATATATTCCTGCTGTTCTCTTCTCATCATGTGTATAAACAGTGATGGCTGTTTCCTCCTGAAGTTTGAAATCATATCATTTTGCTATGATCACTATTTTAGTGGTCCTGCTTTTTTTTTTCATATATACTTTTTCTTTCCATGCTATTTTCTCTCTCTCTCTCTCCCCCCCTTTTTTTTTCTACTGATATAGAAGACCTAGTATTGCAATACCTCTGGGATGGACAAAATTCTACTTGTCTAGCAGAACCCATGAGAGTAAGAATGTAATTGCAGTCTGTCATATCACTATTGTGGTTTAAGATTTAAAGGGTCGGTCCCCTAATCATGGTTATTCTTTTACCTTTTGTTGGAATCAGTATCAGCAGGTTGTTGTTGTGGCCTGATTTAGATCTAAGATAAATAACCTTCACCTTAAGGGCCTCACATTTTTTTAAAATATGGTAATCTGTGATAGAGACCTCCGGGTGTTTTTTTTAAAGATGGGATCCACAAAGTTTATTTATCTTAGCCAGTTTAATACCCCACCAAATCTAAGCCCGACCCTGGTTATAATTATATATTTTTTTTTTCATTTTATGCTATCGTTTAAAAATGACACATAAAAAAGGTGACGTTGAGCGCTGTATATGTACGTATATGAACATATACGCACTACTTTGTTATTTATATTGAACGTGTGAAGATAGTTATAGTTAGACTGTTTCTGTGAACTAACAAAGTTAATTGTGTTCTCAGGGTGACAGGCGGTGAGCTATTTGACCGCATTGTGGAGAAGGGAAGTTACACTGAGAAGGATGCCAGTCAGCTTATTCGACAGGTTCTAGAAGCCGTGGATTACATGCATGACAGGGGGTGGTTCACCGAGATCTCAAGGTGAGTCCATGTGTCTGGGGAAAAAAAGGCTATCAAACCTTGTTAGCAGAATAGATCCATTCCCGACCTATTGCAGTCGTGACAGTCCAAAGTTCTGCATGGATGTTGGATCTCATTAGCAGGACCTCGTTACTTGTATATTGTTTCAGCTGCATATGTGTACTTGTGTACTCAGTGCCATATGTAGGATATTTTTATGGTAGGACTTCTGTGGAACTTCTATACACCCATTTCTAAAGGATAACGTTTACAATAATTGTGCACATCAGTTTGTTACTAAAGGTAAAGTAAAGTACGAAACTTGAATCGGCGTCTTAGCACGCGAGTTTTCACCCATTTGTGCTCGGTCGCCTATGTGTTCGGAGACTTCTGGACAGTCTCGCTTCAAGCATCGAAACTCACCATGCGAAGCGGCATTCTTCACTTCCCAGAGTATTACCCTGGTAACCATTTCTGCCAGCGGCTGGGACGACCGCGGGGGTATTGTTTTTTCCAACCTCGAGTACAATTCACACTGCTTCCAGCGGGAATCGAACACGGGTTGTCCGGATGTCGACAGCCCAGTTGAGTGATTTTCCCAACCAGGCTACCGAGGCCCCAGATTGTTTGTAACTGTTCTACCTGAAGATTTTGTTTTAGCCACGGCACGAGTCACTACACTCATCAACGTCACATGTAGCTTGGTGGTCACAGTAATACGAAAATAGTGGAGCTTGCCTCCCTCTTGCAATTTCTGTTCAGCCCCTTTCTGATTCCTTGTCAGTCGCAGAAAACCATATTTGTTTTCTACAGAGCCCGTGAATCTCCACAATATGCATTAAGATAAAAAATAATAAACCTTCCTACAAGCATTCTAGAGCAGTCAGCATCACCACGTACCGTGCTTCTTGGCATAGGTGATATTGTCTCTCCACAACTTTCGATCTCGACAGTTATTTATCATTTATGTTGTTGACCTTCTGCCGAGCCATTCTCTTAAACTGTCTGGTATTTTTTCTCTTTACTTCCCTCTATCTCTTCGTCCCTCAAATTTCCCAGTTGTCACAATATATTCAACCTGCGGCCTTTTCATTACATGGCCAAAAAAAAAAAAAAAAGATGACTGTTTCTTCCTAATATTGGAAATTAGCACTCTTTTTGTTTTGTTCTCTTTCATGGCGTTTTCATTACTTTTCTTAGCTGTTCCTGGTATTCTCAACATTCTTCTGTAAAACCACAATTCTACAGCCTCCAATGATTTTCTTGTCTGTTGTTTCTGTCGTATTGTCCATGATTCACAGCTATATGTTAAGACTAGTTCAAGATTACATTTAAGATCTCTTTTTTTTTTCTTCTGTTGTCAAAATTTGCACAGTATCTTCCTAATTTTCTGGAAAGCTGCCTTTGCCGGAACTATTCTGCATGCATCTGGCCTCTGTTGTATATCTACCCATGCATCTCACCTCTGTTATACATCTACCAAATGAGGTTAACATTGTTCCCAGGTCTTTAAATTATAGCGACCCATGGCTATACAAAGAAATTACATCAGCGGTTTTCTGTTGCCTCAACAATATATACTCTTAAGACAGTACATAAATCCTTGTGATTCAAATATGAGGTTTACAATGGATGTTATAACAATGCATTTTCTTGTATTATTTGAAACGACCTGCAAAATCGAAACATTATACGTCGGCTATAACAAAAAATATATCCTTCATTATTATACTTCTAAACAAGTAATTAATTATGACAGCTAAAGTATCGCGTAATAGTGCAAGCAGACTGAATTAATACGCGAGTTCTAATGTCTACGTTCTCTATACATTATGATGATGTAGATGTAGCTATCATAACTATTATAAACAATCTGCGTTAAATGCAAACATCCTTTCATAATAATGAAAAACCAATGTAAAAATTCATCGGCATGCACTAATTTTTAAACGTCACACTAAATCGGTATTATCGAGGGAACTATTATTTTGTCTCTCCCTCTGTCCTCCCCTTCTCTCCCACTCAATTTGATAAAACATACATAAAAGATCTTGAGAGTTCAACATAAATAAAACCAGTTCTGGTAGACTAGAATGTCTAGACCTTATCACAATTGAGTCGGTCTGCTTTGCTTATTCGTCCTCGTTTCATCGGTCTGTTTGTATACCTCATTTTGTTTCATCCAAATGCCTGGGGCTCAACTACCACTATTGCAACTTCCGACCTTGACATTTTAGTATAGTGAAGAGTGTGTGTGTGCATGTGCGTTCTATGTGTGTTCTATGTATGTGCGTTCTGCTACTCTCTTCTAGAACCAGTCTGCGTTATCGATCGATAAATGAAAACTGTCATCCAGATAATGTTGCGTTGTGAGATTGAACCAGCATCACATAATGATACACGTGCAGTATGATTGCTGTCTTTGTGAAAGCGTATTTCATTTAAAAAAAAAGAATTACTTAATTCGACACTTCTTTACGAATTATGACTTGCTGGCTTATTACAGTTTTTGAGACGGATATCCAAAACATTCAAGAGTATTATTTCCTTTTGTATTTTTTCAGGTCGTCACTGATAGAGAATTAGTTATATGTTTACTAATACCCGTGCATTTCGTCCAGCATATTCATAGCTCATGTACCCAGTAACCATTATGAGGCAGTAATAAGTGGTTACATTTAGTGCTAGTGAACGAACGTTACCAACGATAACTGTGAGGAGTGTGATCACTGAATGAGTGTACCCAGTTACCATTATGGGGCACTAATGAGTGGTTACATTTAGTGCTAGTGAACGAACGTTACCAACGATAACTGTGAGGAGTGTGATCACTGAATGTGTGTACCCAGTAACCATTATGAGGCAGTAATTAGTGGTTACATTTAGTGCTAGTGAACGAACGTTACCAACGATAACTGTGAGGAGTGTGATCACTGAATGTGTGTACCTAGTAACCATTATGAGGCAGTAATTAGTGGTTACATTTAGTGCTAGTGAACGAACGTTACCAACGATAACTGTGAGGAGTGTGATCACTGAATGTGTGTACCTAGTAACCATTATGAGGCAGTAATTAGTGGTTACACTTAGTGCTAGTGAACGACCGTTACTTACGAACGATAACTGCGAGAAGTGTGATCACTGAATGAGTGCACCCAGTTACCAGAAGGTTTAGTGTGACCAATGAAGAAAGCAATGACAGTGATGAATGCATATTGAGTTTCACCAGTTGTTTTTTGTCCTTCGGTGTTGAGAGGACCACGCAATAATAGCTTTCTCCTGAGTCCGTGCATAGAAGACTGCGGATGAGGTATGACAGGCTATCCGTGGGCGTATTCTGTCACTAACAGGATAAACCCGTGACGGACATGAACAAAATATATCTGTATTCTTTGTAGACAATATTTTCCATAGCCAAAATAACATAAAAATGTATGTAGCAGCAAAATACTCTTTTCCAGCCGGAGAGAGGTGCACACATTTTAGAGCAGAGGCAATGGCACTATACACAGCCTTACAAACTCTGAACCCACAAAAGGCCCAAAGTTAAAAAAAAAATGTCTTCCTCATTGAAGCGAAGTCAGTCAGTCATACAAGTAAGGTCAAGCCTGAAATAGGACCATTCTCATTAAAGAAATAAAATACAACATTTGTTGGCTCTAAAAAAATTCAGAAGTTGTTCTGCAGTTGATACCAGCACACTGGCATCCCTTGGAAACGAGAAAGTAGATGAACTCGCAAAAGCAGGTGGGGGCCTTCACAAGTCCAACCAACCCCAGAGCTTAAAAAAAATTAAAAAAATAAAGACAATCTTGAAATAATCTAGGAAAACAGAATGGAGGAGAGATGACTGGTTGGTCTCGAGACAGAAAGGTTGTGAGTTCAAATCTCGGCTGCACCAGTTGTTGGGATTTTTATTTATGATTTATTTCTGCGGCAACTACCCCTGGTCTCAGCAACGAGGTCCAGCTTAAAACGTCAATTACTCATCGACGGAAAAAAAAATTAGGAGTACCTCCGAGGACAGAGTTATCTTCATGTGCGGTGAGGAACCCATATGCACACAGCTGCCAGGGAAACAAACGGATTAACATGAACAGATAAGTTCCTAGTCTCTAGGGATTTTGCCAGATGTGAAAGCTGGCGGAAAAAAAAAAAAAACTGGAGAGCGTTACATAACATGATTTAGTATAAAAATAGATGTGGGATGCCTCCTAAATTTTCTCCAATCCGAATACTAAAAGGTTCTTAAATACATCGAATCTCCACAATCTCGAACCCCTCATGCAAGTTTTTACACACACACACACACAAAAACAATTTGAAAAGATCTTAATTACTTATTATTTTTGTTTCAAACTGAAAAAAGAGAAATCTGTGCTTAATTGAAAACAAATAAACAGTTTTAAAAATTCCCATGTTTAGTATATTTTTTTAAAGAAAATAAAAAAAAAAGATGTAAATGAACTATACATTTGGGAAATAAAATACAAAATTAAATATTAATGCTCTTGAGTCTTGACGTTCAGTTACATTCTCTCATCAACATTTGATAAAAACAATTTTAGTAAGAATTCATGTTATTTTTTTTTAAATAACATAGGTTTTAAAAAAAAACCTTGAGATTCTTCTGAGATAAATACAAAAAATTCAAATTTGAGTTGAGTGGAGTTAGAAATGCTGAGCTGTAGACTGAGTAGCTCTGTGTAGCTCATTTGGTGGACAACTTGAGTCTTATGCGGGACGCAGCATTTAGACACCTTGGCATGAGTTGCTAAAAATCGCTAGAACTATCGAGATTTTGCTTCACGAATTTTCGTTTGAGCGCAGCGCAGGGAAGATTGATGACTCGATTTCGGAAGATTCCGCTAGATGGCATATTGAGAACAAACAGTGTGTGGCATTCAAAGCCGTGAGATTCGAGTACCACTGAAATCGCGTTTATTTATTGTTATTATTATAGTGAATGCTTCTGTTTGTCGTCAATGGAGCTAAAACTAATCTCATCAAAGTTCTAAGCATTTTGTTTAAAATTAGGACTCCAAAGATGGTTCAAATGACGAAAAAAAAATGCGAAATTCGAGTTTTCAAGCCTGGAATTTTCTCTTTTCTCTCTCTCTCCTCCTCCTCTCTCTCTCTCTCTCCTCTCTGCGCCCCCCCCCCCCCCAAGCTTCACAGGATTTGAGGATTGGAATATCCAATGTTTAGTTATAAACATGCATCCTGCTGCAGACGTTGTTATTCAAGAAGGATACGATGCGGGTCGAAGCATTTGATGAATGAAAATTTCTCATGCGATAATAAAGATGTAAATTTATTAACATTGATGAAACGAATAGACGTAAAATGTTTGTTGTTTCCGTTCGCCCAACGTCGATTGCTGCTCTTTCACGACATAAAATGAGCGAACATGATGTTGTGGTCTACAGTAATCTGTTATGCGTAGATAGGCATAAATATAAAATATATTATTTAATAAATATCATGCGGGGCCGAGGCTGCTATACTTTACTTTTAAGTCTAACAATATAACGTCTTCACAGCATCTCTTGGGCAGCATTTTTTCTTCTCTCTTATACTGATACCCATTTGGCCAGAATAATTAATCTTTTTCAGGGCCTACTCAGAAAAATTGATAAGGATCTCGTTGAATTATGATTTACTGGTTCTAGCACTTAAAATCAATTTGCAGTCTTCTTTCAGTTGAATCACTGTTCGTCTTCTTATTTTCCTTTTCTATTCCTTACCGAATTATTCGCTAAACTGATAATCAAAATATCTGATAATCATTATTTTGTGTTAATCCTTAAACATTTATAAGCGACCTTAAAAAAAAAAAAAAAACATTTGTGTCTAGTAATGTATAAACGTACTATCTATGGATGTATTTATTGTTTGGAATATTTCAAACCTGTCATTATTTTGTTGTTGCGTTCGTCAGCTTTCAACTCTGACGAAGTCCCTAGAGACTAGGAACTGAATTTTGCGTGTTAATCCATTTTTCCTTGGCAACCGTGTGCACAGGGGTCTCTCGTTGGACAGGCAGATAACTCCGACTTCGGAGGTACTCATGTTTTTTCCGTCGATGAGTAAGTGACGTAACAATAACAACAACAACAACACACCTGTCATTTAAATCATCATGATCGTCCATGACATTGTCTTTCAAGAATAGCATTAATTTCCTCTTAATGTCGCTACTTTTTTTTGTAAAATGAAAACATTGATAATAGTGCGGCGGCGCCCCCCCCCCAAAAAAAAAAAAAATGTATTAATTATTCTTATCTTTTATTGCTAAGTTTTCTTTTTGGACCCCTTTTTAGATAAATGTCATTGTCTTCGTTCATCTGTGCTGGCTACTTTCCATCTATCACTCGTGGCGCCTCATCTTTCCACTCTGATATATCATCCATCTGGCTGAAGGAGTCCTAGAGAATGGAGACAAGTGCCTGTAATGTTGAAGGAATTAATACAAAAAGATGGCAGAGATGAGTGAGAGTAAAAATTCCGCAGATCTTCGGGAACTCTTGTAATAAATGAGGGGTGAGGCAGGAGGCTGTGTAAGAAGAGGTAATCTGTCTGAAACTTCCTCTTTGTGATATCCTTCACATCCTTGTGAAACACAAGACGGTACGCTGTAGTTAGTTCCCTCTGCCGCGAGCTGCGTGCGAGTGTCCTACGTGTTGGCGCGAAAGATGTACTGTAACCCTGGGAGTTCCGTATCATGCGATCGATGAACTCAAGGAGGAGGAAGAAATGTGGGGAAACTGCTAACAGTGTTCTTGATTGGCGACAGCTGGCAGCTTAAGGCGATTGACTGTCGATCGGAGCAACCGATTTTTTGCACTTCCATTGGTATGGTTAGGGCAAACACAATATTATCCCAGGGATAGCGTTTAACATCACGGGATATTTCGTTCGTCTTACATTAGTTTAGACACTCCCTCCATTTTATTTAATTACCATATAGTTAAAAAATTACTTAAATAAAAAGCATTAAGATTAGCTTTATTATTAACATCACCTATCTATAAAATCATCATCATCATCATCGAGTGCCGTCTCCGCAACGAAGGTTGGCTACCATGGAGCGCCATTCTGCTCTGTCTCTTGCTTTGATGGTGCAGGTTGTCATAGGCTGGTTTGTCTATCTTTTGATGTTACTCGTCCATGTTAGTCCCGGTCTGCCTCTTTTACCTTGTATTTTCTCCTCCAGGAATACTTTTAGTAGGCTGTTGTGTCTTTTAACATGACCCAAAAAATCGCAATCTATAAAATAATAATTTTTTTTTAGTTTTTTTTTTCCTAGTGGGGTCAGCGAACCCAATTGGACTATAAGGCGATTTTTCAAAGAAAATCGGCTGCAGTCTTTGGAGTGGCAGAGTACAAAAGATCACAAGGACAAAAACGACATCCCTGGCACTGGTATTGTCCCCTACCACTCCAGGGACCGTAGCTGATTTGCCTTGGAGAATCGCCTTGTATTGGGTTCGCTGATCCCACAAGGCATTAATGTAGCACACTCATACACATATTTTCCCTGTGGCTGCCCCTTCCCTATTGCATATTCTCTTTTGCTCATGTATAAGCACATTAGTATGTGCACATGCTATGCAATTCACAGCTCTCCTCTACTAGACCACACTGCGACACTTTGGTTGTCCCTTATATCTCATGTGTCTGAGCTGTTCACTTTTTTCCAAGACGACATCCTTTCCACCTACACTACATGGTACCTTACCTTATACATGTTCTTAGTGAACCCCACTCTGAGACATCTCACTTTCTTCTTTCCTTCTTTCGGGTACCCTGTGTTTTTCTGGTCTATTCTTTATATTTTCTGTATACACACGGACCTAGGCGTGGACACTTCTTGGTAAATATGCTGTATGCGCACATTTTCACGTGTATGGACGCACACATATGTGTAACTGCTTATATATATATATATATATATATATATATATATATATATATATATATATATATATATGTGTGTGTGTGTGTGTGTGTGTGTGTGTGTGTGTATGTCTGTATATATATATATACAGGTCTGTGTGTTCTCGCATGGTTGTATATACGGAAATAGGTGTAGACATTGCCTGCCGCGTCACAGCTGAGGTAACCTATACTATTCTCTGTCTTTTTCCTCTCTCTCCCCCCCCCCCAACCAATATATATATATATAATTTTAGAACCCTTCCACCAATGTTTTGACTCTCCATTAGCTACATCGGGTACCTTGCGCGACTATCGTTCATTTTTCTTCTGGCCACAGCTGCAGTACACAGTTCGACAGTTTTATTTTTATTTCTCATTCTAGTTTGAAAATAGTTTATTTTAGATTCCCCATTATTAGGTAAGTATCTAGGGCTAATTTTATTTACTTTCATATTTGTGTGTGTGTGTTGTTTGTTTGTTTGTTTGTTCCTGCTGAAAACGTATTGAGCCGAAACATCGTTCAGATTTGTGTCGTCCATTTATTACGTAAAGCTTTAACCATGCCATTTTAAAAAAAGTGTTTTTTTCATTTCTCCTAAAGCAATCAAGTTTGTTTTTTCTTACCTTCCAAGCTCAGCACGACCAGATAATCAGTTCTTTAAAAAGATGGCTTGGGCCAAGGCGAAACTGAACAACAGAAACTCGGTTTTGAATTACTTTCAGAGATTAATCTCATTGGTCGATATTGAAAAGTACAGAACTGATCATTATTATCACCATGCATGTGTTATAATGCAGCAAACGGAACCAGTCTGTAGTCTATTTTCTTTGGTATGAAAACAAACGTCCGCAGATACCAGCATGATGGCATGCAGTTCACGTGGCGTTTCTGTACCCCTTATAACCATAAAGAAGTCCACAGATAACTACTATTATTACTTCGAAACCTTTGCAAAGACATACGTGATTAGTGCTCAGCTTAAGTTAAATTGTGACAAGAGACGACTGAAACAATGACAGGAGTAGGACAAGTGAAGAACGATGAAGATGTGTTTAAGTTAACCATCGAGCTGCAGGAACACTTGACATTCATATATATATATATATATATGGAACTTTACTGAAAAAAAAATTAGCATCTATTTTGTCGTCTGAAGTGCAGTTGAGTATCTTCATGTAAATAACTTCAAATCAGCAAATCTAACATGTAGTGCTAAGTTCTCAGGAATGCACACGTCACTGTTGGGAAACACATGTAGAACACAAGACACACACAACAAACTCAGTTTAACTTAAAATTGTTGCTAAATTGTGATTGCCATTGTTTATTAATTAATCTACGATTTAAATTTTGATAATACTATATTTAAAAGAGACATGAATCCAAACATCTATAAATTTGTTAATAATTAATAGGTAAAAAAGCACTAACCCATGCTCGCTTATATGTAACAATTCATTTTTCCGACAATACTTGAGTCTAGTGCGAGAAAATATACACAGATACAATTTTTGATTGGATTAAACAATGCAATGTGGCTTAACACATCAGAAAAGCAACGTATGCTAGGTTTTGTGTTGCTCTTGCTTGCAGGATGGGCTGTTATTACAAAGGTTCGTGTTACTGTGAACAGACAGCTAGTGTCAAATAAATATAGTTGCACTGGCTGTATTCCTAGGTTCTGGATTTTCATCTGAATTTAAGGTGATGAGATCACGTTAAGATTGCTCAAGCTGTTTCTGTTACTTATGTTGATAAATAAATGCAGACAGAATGAAGTCTTTGAAAGAAAAAAGAAAAAGGTTAAAGAAAAACATATAAATAAGAAAGATTTTAAAAAATGTCAAATAGCATGCAAGAAAAACATAACGACATGTTGAAGACCGAATTCTAGGGAATCGTTAAGAGCAAACTGATAGCTTGTACAGCGGCATCAAGAGACGGACAACCAAATTATTGACCAATCGGATGCGGGTGTCAGTATTTTCCTTCCTATATCGCAACGTTGAAAGTACCGTGGACAGCTAAGAAGAGTAATGAAAACATTCTGAGAGACCAAAGCCAAAAGAGAGCTCATTTCCAATATTAGGAAGAAAGAATCATCATTTTTTGGGCATGTAATGAGAATGGAGCATCTGGAATATATTGTAACAACTGGGACAATTGAGGAACGAAGAAATAGAGGGAAGTGAAAATAAAAGATACCAGGCAGCTTAAGAGAATGGCTTGACAGAAGGTCAATTCAGAAGTGATAAATAACTGTCGTGATCGAGGATTGTGGAGAGACATAATCACCTATGCCAGCATGCACGGTACTTAATGATGATGATATTGTAACATTACATTTCAATGTAAATAAAAATAACCTGGTGGAAACAAGTTCTTCCCAGAACTGCTCTATATTCTACACACACGGATGAGGAGTGGACAAGCTAGGATGTTATTGAAGAAATCGAAGATTTTAAAGAGTATCGACATTTATCTGACATGTTATCATTATTGTAGCTATATACATATATCTTTTCTTCTTTGTACTCTTATTATTGTTTGTTACCATTACTTCTGTCTTTTTGCTATTAATGCTGAGTCCTTTATTTTTCCTTTCCTTCACTATGTCTAACATTTCTTTTAACTCATTTTCGCTCTTAGCGATTAAGACTGTATCATCAGCATACTTTAAATTATTTATATTATGACGCCCAATTGTTATTCCAGACATGTCCCTTATGGATCTTAAAATAATCTGACTATACATATTAAATAAATATGGTGACAGCACACAACCTTGTCTAACACCCCACCCTGTTTTATTTGTTGAAACATTCCCAATTGGTTTCCAGTTCTATGGCCGCTGTTTGTTGCCAGTACATGTTCTTTGTTATTCTTAGATCTTTGCTGTCGACGTTTATGCCTTTTAAAAGTTTGATTATTTCTTGGTATAGATCATATGGATTATAACATAGGTATAGATCTGTTTTCACCTCTGTGACTCTTATTACTTAATATCTTATGATGTATATGGCATTGCTCGTTCCTTTACCTCTAACAAAACCACCTTTTCATCACCAATTTCGGAACTAATTTTTGTTTCGCACTCTTCGCATGATGATTCTTAGTAATGTGTTTGTCATATGACTCATAAGGCTTACTGTGCGAAGATCATCGCATTCAATTTCACCGTCTAGGTTCACGTAGCCATAACATTGTTATTTCTGGAAAAGAGTGGCGGTGTTGTAGCTATTTTACTCTTTAATGCGCGTACATTCGCAGACATTGGCCTATTAATGTACAACCACTTACATCGGTGCATACATATGAGTAATGTCATTATGATCATCAGATTGAATCCTGCCCCAGAGCTTAATATAAAGTGTTTTCTATCACTTAGCATCTAATATTTCAGTGACGTCAGACGTCATGCATTTCAGTGACGTCAGACGTCATGCATTTCAGTGACGTCAGACGTCATGCACGTCTCGCAGTGTAGCTCGCCCTACGTTTTTATTTTTAAGGCCTGCTTTCAGAGAGTTTATGCCTGCTATTTTTTTGTTGCTCTCCAGTAAATGTAATTCTCAGCGTCTCTCGAGGTCGGTGTTTTTTTTTCTTCTTCCTTTTTCTCCCTTAGAAAGCCTGCGTTGTTGCTGTCTGGCTAGTTCTTTTCATGACGTGGTGAACATATCCCCACTTTTTTTGCCTATAGATGAGATTATTGGTTGCATGACCATTTATCTTTCTTTCTCAATTGGTCTAGAGTTCATGTCGATGTTATTAAGCATTTTCCTTGGATATTTGTTTTTCCATACCAATATGAGAAAAGAAAGGTAGCAAAAGAGACTGCAATCAATATAGAGGTATATCTATTCTCAGCCATGTAGGAAAGTTATACGCCAAAATCTTGGAAAAAAGGCTGAGACCAATAATAGAACTACAGTTAAGCGATTCTCAAATGGGGTTCCGAAAAAAACAGAGGATGTACCGGCGCACTATTCACACTAAAACAGCTTGCAGAAAAAACGACAGAACACAATCAAAACGTATACATAGTCTACATTGACCAAGAAAAAGCATTCGACTGAGTAAACAGAGAACAACTGTGGGAGATACTAACAACATACGGAGCAAGCCAACATCTAACCAACCTTATTAAAAGTCTACATCAACAGCAGCTGCAGGGTCAGAACAGCAGCAGGATACACAGACCACTTCGAAATTAGATCAGGCGTAAGACAGGGGTGCGTACTATCCCCCTTCTGTTTATTACATACATGGACCATATATGCAAGCTAGCCAACCCATCAGAGACAGAGGAGATCAACGAGCTTCTATTTGCAGTATCAGGCACTAATACATGAAACAATAGAAGACCTACAAGAACACTTAAACGAACTCAACATCTCAGGCACAAAATACAACATGAAAATCAACATCAACAAAACAGAAGTCATGAATGTTGCCAAAAATAAACAGAACATCAACATAAGTATAGAAGGCAGACAACTAAAACAAGTAGAGGAATTCAAATACCTAGGAAGTCTAATGACAAACGATAATTCTCAAACGACAGAGTTAGAATCAAGATGCAACAAAGCTTGTCAAATCATCGGACAGTTATCACCACTATTGTCTAACAAGGAAATAACTCTGGAGGCAAAACGAGCACTATACAACACAATCTTCATCCCAACGTTGTGCTACCATTGCCAGACCTGGACCCTAGATGCAAGAACAAAAAGAAAAATAACCTCTAGAGAGATGAAATGTGTTAGACGAATGACAGGAAACAGTCTGAGAGATAAGATCAGAAAAGAAGAACTGAGAAAAAACCTAGGAATAGCCCCCGCCATAGAGTAAGTATATAAGGAAACAACAGATAAAATGGTTTGGCCACGTGACAAGGCAGAAAGAACAAAACACAACACAACGAGCTTTCAACAAACGTTGTGAGAACACCAGACCCAAGGGTCGACCACGAAAAAGATGGGTCGATGGAATATTAGAAGCACTAGGGAACATAACAGCAGCAGAGGCGAACAGAAGAGCAAAAGACCGCAAATTATATCTCCCCTCGACGCTGAAAGGCAAATGAGGAAGGAAAGAAGAAGAAGAAGAAGATTTGTTTTTCGAAAGTCTTTTCTCTATGGAGAACAACAAAATTGACAATCACGAAGATACAAACTTTCATTAATGGATGCTTGCGCAGAATAAAAGGATGGAAATGGCAGGACAAAATCACTAACATAGAATTATGGAAATGCACCAGTCAAACACCAGTGGATAAAGAGATACAGCGAAGACGATGGCGCTGGATAGGACACACACTACCGAAGCCAACTGACAGTATTACACAGCAGGCCCTTTTTGGAATCCCCAGGGGAAAAGACAAAGAGGAAGACCAAGGAGTTCTTGGAGAAAACAGATAGAAGCAGAGATGAAGATGATGGGGAAGATATGGAATGATCTTAAAAGAATATTTAAAAAAAAACTGAACGACTTGGAAAGTGTTTGTTGAAGACCTATGCTCCATTGGGAGCTAAAAAGGTAGTAGAAGAAGAAGAATTCTCTACGCCTAGATAGGGTCACTAACACCATATTTCCCTATATGTCACTTGGCGTGACGGGGGTACTTTACTTTTTTTTTTTACTTTTGTAGTTTTATTCATTCATTCATTGAGTGCCGTCTTCGCATCGAAAGGTGGTTACCACGGAGCGCCATTCCGCCATGTCCCTATGCTTTGATAGTGCAGGTTGTCATAGACTGACTTGTCCATCTTTTGACGTTACTCGTCCATTTTAGTCTATCTTGGTCTGCCTCTTTTACCTTGTATTTTCCCTTCCAAGATTACTTTTAGTAGGCTTCTGTGTTTTTTAACATGCCCTGAAAATCTCATTTGTCTTGTTTGAATTATGTTTAGTAGTTCTCTTTTCGTTTTTAGTTGTTTTAAGACTTCATCATTTGTTTTCTTTTCTTTCATCAAATTCTTCCTATACGTCTGTCTATAAATCCACATTTCAAAGGCTTACATTTTCTGTTGTGTTTTATTTGTCTAAAGCCCATGTTTCTGCGCCATATAGAAATGTTAAGGAGATATAACATTTATTTGACATATCCGGGGACTCATTATGAGGGAAGTAAAGAATAGTAACACTGTGGCCTTCCAGCCATGTCTTAAGAGGCCACTAAGGAGAATGATCGATGGCTTGACAAGCTGTCATTGTAAAAAGCATTGTTATGGAAACAGAGCCATAGATTTTAGAAGCAGTGATCTCTGCAATATATGCCATTTTGGCACGCAAGGTTTCTGTTTTTGAGAATCTGGTTTTGCCCTATGTGCCGTCTTCGGCTCGAAAGAACAATGGATAGATGGATAGATATTTTTACGGCATTTTTTTAATAGCATACTTTTTTCGCAATTCCTATTCTCTTGTTTATTTTAGTCTTACATTTTCAATCAATGGTTATAGTATTCCAAGGTAGGTGTAGCTCTGAGCTGTCTCCAGGTCTATTCCTTGAACTTTGATATCCACTTGTACGTTTTGAGTATTACCTTTGTTTATGATCATAGTTTTAGTCTTTTTGATATTCATATCTAATCTATATTTTTTGCTTGTTGTGTTTATTTCATTAAATAATTGTTGTAGATCTTTAGGATTTTCTTCTAGTAACAACAGTATCATCAGCATATCTTATGTGATTGCAGTGACCAGGGCATTCAACCGATCAGTCACAAGACTACTGAGTGAGTCGATGAGCATGATTAAAAAAAGGTGGATGCGGGCTCTGTACGCATGCAATGGTTAGAGTCATTGCAGAAGTCAAAAATACATAAGGTCACATTTGGTATGTCCCTGGACATTCGCGAGTACGGGGAAATGAATGAGCGGACAGGTTGGCTAGCTGCGCTATCGTTCAGGACGGTCAACCAATGGATCGGGCGGACATCATCAATGCTCTCCGAAATGTGGGAAGAGCACAGGACTTCGACCACCACAAATCTACGTCACTACTTCGGATGAAAAAGATGGGAGTTAAGATCCTGACACAGCCAGAAATTAGAAACTTAGTGGGCTTGTAAGAAGACTTATCAAACAATACAGAATTGGAGTCGTCAGTCACTGGAGACTGCGGAAATTGCTGAGGAGGAGATCTGAGCACCTATGGACATGTTCGGAATGCAATGATGATGACCCGCAAATAACTCAATAACTCAATCTTAGGTTATTGATTATCTGTCCATTAATGTTTAGGCCTGGCATCTCTGATGTTTTTAAATATTTGCTCAGTGTATAGATTGAACAAGCTTGGTGATAGGATGCATCCTTGTCTTACTCCTCTTTTTATATCAATAGGTGTAGAGTTCTCTTTATTATATTTTATTATTGCACTTTGTTCACTTTATAAATAACATATTAGTCGTATGTCATGTAGATATATATTTTTTTAGGCAGTCTATAAGTTGTTTATGGTGTATTCTATCAAAAGCTTTGGTGTAGTCTATGAAGTAGGCATATATTGGTTTGTTTACTTCTGTGCACTTTTCGATTAATGCCTTAATATAGAATATGGCTTCTTTTGTCCCATTTTTTCCACCTAAATCCAAATGTCGTTCTTTTAATTCCATATTGATTTTATTCTGAATCCTTCCTAGTATAACCTTTAACAAGATTTTTTGTTACATGGCTCATTAGGCTCATTGTTCTAAAATCACTGCATTCAACTGCACCATTCGTGTTAGGCAATGCACTGAAAGTTTATGTTTTTAGTTCCTTTGTCATATATCCTGTATGGTATATGTCGTTGCATATGACCGTGATCACTTCAGTACCAAAATCTTCTAGTATCTTTATCATCTACATCTGTATGTTGTTAGGTCCTGCAGCTTCTCCATTTTTCATTGTTTGCATAGCTTTTTCCACTTCCGATTTTAAGATTTTACAGCCTGATGTACACTTTATAATTAGTTTCTTTTCCCTTTCGTCATAAAATAATTTTGTTATATATTCCTGCAATCTATTGATTATATCTGTATTGTCTGTTAGCATCTTTTCCTTTTTTGTTTGTTTGTTTGCAGTACATCCACTTTATATTGATATTGAAACATTTTTACTAGTCATTCTCATTATTTCTGTATGCATCCCTCTTAAATCATATTTATTATTATCTATTTTTGTGTGTGTATTGAGTAATGTCTTTCTTTGCTTTTCTTCTATCTTCCATTTTTTCAAAGATGGCGTCAGATATCCATTTTTTTTCTTTTCCTTTTTGGGTAAGATGTGGCAAAGTTTCATGTATGCTTTTCTTTTTGCATTGCCATTTGTTTGTAAATTTTTCATCTGGATTTTCTCTTCTGTATACACTGCTCAAGCCCTCCTTCTAGCAGCTTCTAATATGTGTTCTTCAATTGTATTATATAACTATGTGTGGCAACTTTTGATTTAATGCTTTTATATCTAGTGGTATTGTTGATAAATTAGTCGTTTGTTTGTTTATCTTTAGTTCCCATTGTGATAGAGTTAGAACGTTGCACCATGTTCTGCGCCAATGGTCCAGTGCATCAGATTTCTGCCAGCATTTTATTCGAGTTTGCTTTCCTTAGCCTTTGATTGCCCCCAATCGTCCTGCAAGGCAGCAGATTATCTTTTCTGTGGGGGGATTCTGCCCATAAGATGGTCGGCCCTCCCGGGTTTACGAGCACCATCTGCCCGAGCTTTGTGTAGAGTTGTCTCTCTCTCATAGGTGGTCTGGTCTTCTGAGCTCTGAAGCACCACCTGCCTGTTTGATAGAGGACAGAAAGAAGAGTAATAACAGAGAAGCATTTAACCCATGAAGTGGGGATGGATTAGTTCAGACCAGAGCGTGTACCACTCGTTGGTTGTTTTTGTGTCTTCACTTAAAGGTTTCCATCTACTCCTGGCTCCTCTGTCTGGCTCCTAACCAAGGATCTGTCCAGCTTGGGTGACCCTGCCAGGAGCTAAAGATCCCTTTGGCATAGCTCCTTGGATCCCGGAGGCGTACAAGCCTTCCAACTACACGGTGATCCTAATGTGGAGGGTATCTTTAGTATGACTTTCATTTTAATCATTACAGGATTGTGATCTGAGTTAATATCTGCTCTTGGATAGGTTTTGACTTTCTTGACGCTTTTACTGAACTTATATTTTATCATTATGTAGTCTTTTTGATTCCTCTTCTTATCTTCAGGGCTTTTCCATGTGTATAGTTTCCATTTCTCTTGCGCAAAGTACGTGTTACATATTATTAGTCTGTTTTATTCACAAAATTGAATTAATCTTTCTCTTGAATTTCTTTTTTTCTGAACCATGATTTCCTATAATGGTCGCATATCTACTTTTTTTTTCTACTTTAGCATTCATATCACCCATTACAATCAAGATCTCCAAAGATTTCACTTGCTTCTTAACTTTATTTTGATCTTCATAGTAACCCTCTATTTGTTTATCTATATAGTCTTGAATAGAGGTGCGCATGTCTGTATTGCTGCTATGACGAGTGGCTTTACTTTCATTTTGAGTAGTATAATCCTTTTATTAGATGTCCAGTTTGTTCTTATATATTTTTGTAGCTCTCTTTTTAGTAGTATTCCTACACCTCTTTGGTTTTCTGTTGTGTGTCTGAATATATAAATGTATAATTTTCGTCCTTTATGTACCTACATTATTTCCATTTTTGTTAAATGTGCTCAATAGCATTACGAAGTAGAGAATATGGAACTGGTAGGAAGGAGCAGGGGTGTAACGATTACTCCTATAAAGTGGGGTGACAGCTTCACCAAAATGAAACAGCAAAATACTGACGTTTCTGCCTACATGCGGCCTTCTTCAGAAGAGACCAACACAAACAAACAACGAAATATGAATGTACCTTATATGTAGTAGAGTTTAATCTAATTTCGTTGTCCTGTATGTTGATCTGGTTTTCTGAGGAAGGCCTCATTTAGACTGAAATGTCAGTTTGTGTCACGAAGTAGTTTCGAAATGAAGATTTTAGAATTTTAATTTAGTCATTAAAAAAAAAATTCCATCTATCTTTACCCTCTTGACGGTATTATTCCATTACTTGGGGGTCTGCCTGGAAGGAGGGTGAACCCACATATAAAACCGGAGAGCTTGTTCTGAGCAGTCGCCACGAAGTGTTTGAGTTTATTTTTCACATCCCAATGGCAAAACTTGTTTACCCTACCGGAATTCGAACTCACGTTCTTCTAGTCCGGTGCATGACGGGTTATTGATTCGGCCACCCACTCTCCTTGAATTTCATCGGTGGTAGAAGATCACGTGCTTTAAATCTCATGTTTAAAACTGTGACCCATCTCGCTAGTGGATTGGGAGGAAAATTTGCCAGCTGTCCGCCCGTCGTTCAGAAGGTCATTTAATCCCGTAGTCTCCGCCCTTTGACTGACGTGCGACGACGCCACTGTTGGATTGTTTGACCAGGACAGTAATCTTCTCACTTCCTTGCCTGTCGTCTCTTTTTACTCGAGCCCATTTCCGCTTGTCTGCAACCAAATGTTCCTCTTCCCGTGACTGTGTGTTCCATTTATTTGATTTTTTGCCTGTTTACGCAGCTGGAGCAGTCTCTCTCTCTCTCTCTCTCTCTCTCTCTCTCTCTCTCTCTCTCTCTCTCTCTCTCTCTCTCTCTCACTCCTCCCAAAAAATCATTTTGCTTATTATTTTAGACAAGACCCCTCTCCAATTTTTTTTTTATACTGAGAGTATTATGCCTCCTCCTCCCTGTGTTCAGTTTTTGTGCCATTTTCTACAAGCACTGTCATTTCTGTCACACTCCTATTGCGTCTTATTTAAACACTTTTTTTCCCTTGTAACGATTTAAAAAAAAAATTCCCTGTCCATACAATAATTCTCTTCTGTTTCTCGGCCGTTTCTAGAGCTTTGTTTCTTTCTTTCTTTCTTTCTTTCTTTCTTTCTTTCTTTCTTTCTTTCTTTCTTTCTTTCTTTCTTTCTTTCTTTCTTCTTTCTTTCTTTCTTTCTTTCTTTCTTTCTTTCTTTTTTTTTCATTCATTCTTTCTTTCTTTCTTAAAGAATTACGGTCTCTCACCCATCAGATAGTTTTTCCTTTTTTTTCCAAATATCACTGTCTCTCACCCATCAGATATAGTTTTTCCTTTTTTTTTTCCAAATATCACTGTCTCTCACCCATCAGATAGTTTTTCCTATTTTCAACCATTGCTATCACTATTTCATCAAACTACTTCAAACATTGGGGAGCCGCGATAGCTCAGTGGTTAGTGAACTGGACTACAAAGGACAAGGGGTAGGGTTCGATCCCAACCGATGGCTTCCGGGATCACCCAGCCTTATACCGGGTACCGGTTTTTTTTCTGGGAAAGTAAAGTAGCACGGGCGTAATACCGACCACATTACCCCAAAAATCATGTGCTGAAGGTCTGTAAAATATAGGGTCACTAACACCATATTTCCCTATACGCCACTTGGCGTGACGAGGGTACTTTACTTTACTTTTACTTCAAACAGTTCTCTCTCTCTCTCTCTCTCTCTCTCTCTTTCATCAGACAGTATTCTTTACTTCAAACATCACTATCTTTCATTCATCAGACATTTTTCTCTATCTTCAATCATGGCTGTCTCTCTTTCATCAGACAGTATTCTTTACTTCAAACATCACTATCTTTCATTCATCAGACAGTTTTCTATCCTTTCAATCATGGCTGTCTCTCTTTCATCAGACAGTTTTCTATCCTTTCAATCATGGCTGTCTCTCTTTCATCAGACAGTATTCTTTACTTCAAACATCACTATCTTTCATTCATCAGACAGTTTTTTATCCTTTCAATCATGGCTCTCTCTCTTTCATTACACAGTTTTCTCTATCTTCAATCATGGCTGTCTCTCTTTCATCAGACAGTATTCTTTACTTCAAACATCACTATCTTTCATTCATCAGACAGTTTTCTCTATCTTCAATCATGGCTGTCTCTCTTTCATCAGATAGTTTTCTCTGTCGTCAAACATCATGTTTTACCCACCAGACAATTTCCTACAATTTAAAATGTATCCAATTTTTTAAATCTCACCTTACGTTTTTTTTTTCTCTATCCAGACACTGTTATTTCAATTTTATTCAGCATTTTTTGTTCATGCTGTTCCGTCATCTTTATTCTCTTTCATTAGAATATTTTTCTTTAATCTCTATTTTAATGCCCCTAAAATTTCAATAGCAGACATCCATTATACGTATTAAACAAAATCTTATATATATATTGTTTGTATCTAGCTAGTGTACAGTCTGCAATAGCCTTTAGTCCTGCATTTATTGAACTGTTCACAAACCCATCATGTTCATTATTTTCATACATATTACGTTATTACTTCATAATTTCCATTTCATCCATTGTACACCCAACCCAAGGCTGCAGCAGCATTCCTTTTCCCCGTTGGTGGTACGAAACCCTACATCTTATCATACGTCCGGCTTAATCTTAGTATGTGACTTGATGCCTGCTACATTTGTCTTTCCTGTTGTGTTGTTCTCTGATGTGAACTAGCACCCTTTTTTGTGTTGTGCCACAGTCTCCCTACCCTGTCAATAATAATGGATTTAATATTATAAAGACATATAAATAAGACTACTCAGTGTATAAAAATGAAGTAAACAGCAAAAACATTCAAAGTATTTAAAAACAGAAAAGAAACAAAATTGCACAAACTGGTGGTATTCTTTTCAGTCCATTTCATCTGACCACTAATTTTATATCATATTCACGTGATCATTTAAAAAAATATATAAATATGTCTTTTTTTCACACTTTTTGTCAACACTAGTTGATGTTTATTGGATAGCTTGGTGTCATGGCATGGAAAACAGTCAACAACAGAACTGATACGATGCACTGTAGATAGAAGGTTGTGGAGGGACATGATCACCTACGCCAACCGGTATGGCACATGATGATGATGTTTATTTTATTAAAGGTAAAGTGCGAGACTTGAACCGGCGTCTTAGCACGCGAGTTTCCACCCATATGTGCTCGGCCGCCTATCCAGAAATGTTCAGATATTTCTGTATAATGTCGCCTCAAGCATCGAAACTCGGATGCGAAGTGACATTCCTCACCTTCCGAGGGTAATACCCTGGTATCCATTTCTGCCAACAGCTGGGTCGACCGGGGGGTGGGGTGGGGGGTATTTTTTTGTTCCAACCACGAGTACAATTCACACTGCTCCCAGCTGGAATCGAACACGGGTTGTCCGAACGTCGGTAGTCCAGTCGGGTGGTTTTCCCAACTAGGCTACCGAGGCCCCCCTGTTTATTTTATTTTATTTTGTTCCATCAAGGATGTTTAGTTTGTTAATGAACAATAGGAAAGAACTGTTAATACGACGTTAGTACGATAGTACAGCTTCGTCCTTCTGTCTGTCTCATATATACCACGTTTGCACGCACGGTTTCTCGCGCATTCATACAGTTACTTATCGAATGTGACTAGCCAGCCGAAATCTTTTTGTATTAAAGCCTGATTATTGACTATCAAAGGATTATTCACAATATTTTTGTAGTCGAGTTTTAGCAAGCAGAGACAATGTATCAAATTCATAAATATATTTAATAGTATTAGGAACGCTGGCATACCAAACGATAAAAACTAAAATTAGTGCTGGATTAACTCAATACGCACAGCAGGCCCAGCAGGTCTATGACACCGCACCTCTCTCTCTCTCTCTCTCTCTCTCTCTCTCTCTCTCTCGCAAGGTGCGAAGGGAACCTTTATTTTTTTTATTTTTTTAAATATCTATACTATAGATGTGCTAACATCTGTAAAATGGTTGTGCTACTATCTATACTATAGTTGTGCTACTATCTATACTATAGTTTTATTACTATCTATACTATTGTTGTGCTACTATCTATACTATAGTTTTATTACTATCTATACTATGGTTGTACTACTATCTATACTATGGTTGTACTACTATCTATACTATGGTTGTACTACTATCTATACTATGGTTGTACTACTATCTATACTATGGTTGTACTACTATCTATACTATGGTTGTACTACTATCTATACTATAGTTTTATTACTATCTATACTATGGTTGTACTACTATCTATACTATAGTTTTATTACTATCTATACTATGGTTGTACTACTATCTATACTATGGTTGTACTACTATCTATACTATGGTTGTACTACTATCTATACTATGGTTTTATTACTATCTATACTATGGTTGTACTACTATCTATACTATGGTTGTACTACTATCTATACTATGGTTGTACTACTATCTATACTATGGTTGTACTACTATCTATACTATGGTTGTACTACTATCTATACTATGGTTGTACTACTATCTATACTATGGATGTACTACTATCTATGCTATGGTTGTACTACTATCTATACTATGGTTGTACTACTATCTACAAATTTGGTTGTGCTACTATCTATACTATGGTTGTACTACTATCTACAATATGGTTGTGCTACTATCTATACTATGGTTGTACTACTATCTACAATATGGTTGTGCTACTATCTATACTATAGTTTTATTACTATCTATACTATTGTTGTGCTACTATCTATACTATAGTTTATTACTATCTATACTATGGTTGTGCTACTATCTATACTATTGTTGTGCTACTCTCTATACTATGGTTGTACTACTATCTATGCTATTGTTGTGCTACTATCTATACTATGGTTGTACTACTATCTATACTATTGTTGTGCTACTATCTATACTATGGTTGTACTACTATCTATACTATGGTTGTGCTACTATCTATACTATTGTTGTGCTACTATCTATACTATGGTTGTACTACTATCTATACTATGGTTGTGCTACTATCTATACTATTGTTGTGCTACTATCTATACTATGGTTGTGCTACTATCTATACTATTGTTGTGCTACTATCTATACTATGGTTGTACTACTATCTATAGTATGATTGTACTACTATCTATACTATGGTTGTACTACTATCTACAATATGGTTGTGCTACTATCTATACTATGGTTGTGCTACCATCTATACTATGGTTGTGCTACCATCTATACTATGGTTGCGTTACCATCTATACTATGGTTGTACTACTATCTATACTATGGTTGTGCTACCATCTATACTATGGTTGTGCTACTATCTATACTATGGTTGTACTACTATCTATACTATGGTTGTACTACTATCTATACTATGGTTGTACTACTATCTATACTATGGTTGTACTACTATCTATACTATGGTTGTACTACTATCTATACTATGGTTGTACTACTATCTATACTATGGTTGTACTACTATCTATACTATGGTTGTACTACTATCTATACTATGGTTGTGCTACTATCTACAATATGGTTGTGCTACTATCTATACTATGGTTGTACTACTATCTACAATATGGTTGTGCTACTATCTATACTATGGTTGTACTACTATCTACAATATGGTTGTGCTACTATCTATACTATAGTTTTATTACTATCTATACTATTGTTGTGGTACTATCTATACTATAGTTTTATTACTATCTATACTATGGTTGTACTACTATCTATACTATGGTTGTGCTACTATTTATACTATTGTTGTGCTACTATCTATACTATGGTTGTACTACTATCTATACTATTGTTGTGCTACTATCTATACTATGGTTGTACTACTATCTATACTATTGTTGTGCTACTATCTAAACCATGGTTGTACTACTATCTATACTATGGTTGTGCTACTATCTATATTATTGTTGTGCTACTATCTATACTATGGTTGTACTACTATCTATACTATTTTTGTGCTACTATCTATACAAGGGGTGGCCAAATGGCGGCCCGCGGGCCGGATCCGGTCCGCCAGCCTAGTTTTCTTGGCCCGCGAAGCTCCACGGACTTACTTCATTTTTTACCCCTAATAGCGGATTTCTCCTGGTTTTAATCCGTGTCGGAGTTAACTCTTCTGTCGTTCAAGAATACACAATTTGAAAATCTCTGTCAATTTCTCGCAACAGCTAGATTGGCAACATAATTTCAAATAACGCACGCACGCGCGCGCGCGCACACACACACACACGCACACGCACACGCACGCGCGCGCGAGTTGGTACCGCAAAGTTGCTTTATTGTCAGTGCGGTGATAGCGTCAGATCTTTGGCTCAACATTTGTCGTCTGGACTTGTGGTGGCTCTTTCATTTCGCGGTATGGGGTTAATGAGGTTGGGAGGGACAGGGGTGAGGGGACTTCGTAGCTCTAATTCTGTCTTTGAAGTTACATTCAAAATGTTTCACTGTTCGCCTTCATTCCCTTTGATCCCATCGTCTTGTCTTGTCCATAAAATGACTGCAACGTGTTTATTTGGTCACAATCTTTTGATTTCATTGTCAAACACAAGTCTGTGTATAACTGTCAAATCTGGACTTATTTTCGATAGTGGACCAACATTCTGTGACTTTTAACTTTGATGTGAGATTTTGTATTAAATCATGTTAAAACGTAGAAAAGTTGATTGTGAAAATCGCATATTTAAACCTGAATGGGAATTAGATTATTTGTTCATCTTCAATAAGGATAGTAAACCTCAGTGCTTAATTTGCGTTCAAGTGTTAGCCGTTTTGAAGGAATATAATTTAAAACGGCACTATGCCACACATCATCAAAACATGTATGAGAAACAGCATTGAAGCTAGGAAGCTTTTGGTTGAACAGCTGAAGACAAAGTTGAATCAACAGCAAAGTATGTATACAAAGGGCAATAAAATTAAAGAGTCATCGATCATTGCATCATATACAGTTACCTATGAGCTTGCAAAATCTAAAAAACCCTTTCTATCTATCTATTGACCTTTCGAGCCGTAACCGGCCCATAGGGCGTAGACCAAGATACACCTTCTCCTATATGAATTTTTGTTCTAGCAGTTTTCTTTTAAAGATATTTTATCAAATCTCGCCATCTGTCTCTGTTCTGTGCAAGCAGTTCTATCTCATTGAGGGAGCCGATTCCTGCTGCTCTTGCCTCTCTCATCAATGTTCTTCTCAGTGTCTCCCTGGGTCTTCCTCTTTTTCTTTTACCTGTTGTTTCCCATATGAGGGCTTGCTTTGCTATTCGATTATTATCTCTTCTCATCACATGTCCAACGTATGACCATCGTCTTTTCTTTATTACTGAAGATATTAGTGGTTGATTGGCGATTTCTCTAATTTCCTCGTTTGTTTTGAATTCGTTCCATTCTATACCAAGTATTTTCCTTAGACATTTATTTTCGAATGCGTTCAATTTTGTTTCTATATCTCTTGTTGTTTTCCAGCTTTCACACGCATACGTAAGGGTTGATAGTACATTTGATTTGAATAGCCTAAGTTTTGTGTTTGTGCTAATGAGTTTTGATTTCCACAACTTTTCAAGGCTTCTGAAAGACATTGCTGCTTTAGCCAGTCTGATTCTAATTTCTTTGCTCGTATCCCCTTCTCGATCAATGTGACTTCCAAGATAGATAAAGTGATCGATCTCTTCTACTGGTTTGTTTCCATGTATAAAAAAAAAAATAGTATATATATACTATATATGTGCTACTCTCTATACCATCGTTTCTCAAACTGTCGTCCGCGGTGCCGTCACAGGGGGTCCGCAAAGCCTTGAAGAATAGCGTGACATTTTGTAGCTAATTGAAAAGAGAGAATGAATGAATCAAAAGTGCATACGAAAACAAATCGGAAAAAGAAGTCAGTACAAGCACACAGAAAGAAATGGTGGGTGACATCAAAGACGCTTTAAACTTGACAAATTCAAAGAAACAAAAAAAGTCCGGCCAGATCACAAATTCTCAAGTGGCCTAACCATTGATTAGTACGGCGTTGGGGGAATCACCCCGCCCCATCCAATGTGATGTAACTAGTGAAGGAATAAATACATTAATACAAGGATCTTGATAGGGAAAAAAAATATGTACTGTACTTGCAAGTGAGTGGCCTTGTGTAATTGAAAGATAGGATGTGGCATTTTTTGCAGCTGCGTGTACGTACAACCACCGAAGTCAGTTTTAGTTTAATGATAGTTGATCGAATTTGGCGGTCGTGTTTCTTTCTTCAACTTGTGTTAATAAATATAATATGATTACTGTATGGTAAAGTGACTGACATCATTGCGGTGAATTTATTATCAACACATTTTAGCTCAAAATCATTATGGATCGTTGGCTGAACTTGAAACGTAAAAGAACTGCTGATGTTGACATGGGATCCTATTGTTGAATGGTCTTTTAGTCACCTTAAAAAGTTCCGCGTTACAGTCAAGAATATTTTTTTTTTTTTTTTTGACGTGTATAGGCCCAGCAGGCAAGCAGCTACTACAGTGTGTGTTGTGTTACGATGTATTGTCCTATAATGTTGTTTAACCCATCTAAATCACAAAGGCGTCACAATGCTAAATATGAAGAACGTGTCACAAAATGCATCAATTTTGTCAAAAGTAGAAGTGAAAAATAAAATGGTAAGAAATGTTGCAGAAATGAAAATACTGTGCGGGCTTTCTTAGAAGTGTCTCATCTTATAGCAATCACCGTTCACAATTGCTGAGTAACTTATATTTGCCAGCTAAAAAATAATGGTTTCAACACTGATCAACAGGGCAGCTAACAAAGGCCTTTTCTTAATATCTTTGTCAAATGACACTGTAAAAAGTCGAATCGACAGTTTATCATGAAATATGAAGGAACAATTATTATAAAGAATTCGGCTAACTCACTATTTTTCTCGGCAATTAGACGAAAGCACATACATAATAAACAAAGCGACCTTGATGTGTTACGTTAGGTATGAACACTGCTTATTTGTACATCATGCTACACTGAAGAAATATTGCACAGCTTTAATAATTGTATAACATCTCATGACTTGGATTGGTTGACATGCGTTGGAATTAGTACAGGAGTATAACTAAATTAGAAAACAATAGGAAAGAAAACGGTATGGAATTAGTACAGACAGGGGACGAGCAATGTCCTGAAAGCTTACCGGACTTGTAACACGTATTAAGGAATTCATATCGTCGATAACTTGGCATTATCGTTGCATGCTTAGAGAAGCTCTTGTTGCTAAGAAGATGCCAGAAAAAAATTGAAAGAGTCTTTAAATGAATCGAGCTTTGTTAAAAAGCAAATCACTGAATTCAAGACTTTTTTTGAACAACACTGTAAAGATATAGGAAGTGATGGACTATCAACTTTTGCAACACAGCGAAGTTCGCGGGCTATCGCGAGATGAAGTTTTGTCATATTTATGGAAATTGAGCGATGAAATAAGATCGACTCCGGTCAATATGACGGATAGGCAGGAACCGTTGAGGCTCTGTCTGAAAAGTGTTCTTTGTTGCAATTTCCGCATATCCAAGTCCGGCTTGCTGCCGTAGCTACTGAGTTCAGTGCTCGGTGCACACCGTGAGCTGTGTTTTTTCATCCGGATCGTATTTCGATATTCCGATGACTTAGGATGAATGAGATATCGTATGATGGACAGTTCTGCTGCGTTCACTTTCGGTGCGGTTATGCCTTATGCCTTTTGGCGTGTGTTGTGGCTGCTATGTTGGGGACTGCAGCTGCCTTTCTTTGTTTGGATCCTTCAATGAGATGAGATGTTAATTCTGATGATTTAATTAGCACAGGCGGTTGAGCAATTGTGTATTTTAATTCATTTGCAGTGATACCGGGGCCTTCGGCTAACTACAACTATACTACAATGATTTCTGATGGAGAAACAGTTTCACGGCACCAACCGTTTGACAGATTTTTCCTGGTTCATCAGATTGGCTTATCTGTCAGATATTTTCACCATTTAAATTTGGTCAACTGAAATCTTCAAGGAAAAGGTGTTAAAGCTTTTCAAGTTGAAGACAAGATCGAGGCAATGATTAAAATATTGGGATTTTGGCATCATCGCCTATTGAACAAGGGAGCCGCGATAGCTCAGTGGTTAGTGAACTGGACTACAAAGGACAAGATGTAGGGTTCGATCCCAACCGACAGCTTCCGGGTTCACCCAGCCTTTAATGGGTACTGGATTTTTTTCTGGGAAAGTAAAGCGGCATGGGCGTAATACCGACCACATTACCCCAAATATCATGTGCCGAAGGTCTGTAAAATGTATGGTCACTAACACCATATTCCCTATACGCCACTTGGCGTGACGGAGGTACTTTACTTTTTTTTTTTTTAAACTACCTATTGAACAGAAACTTGGAACAAATTCCAAATCTCCCACATTTTCTTGAATCCGTCGACACATATTTGTCTGTAGAAGTCATGGAACCTACTGCACAACGTTTGGAAGCTTTGCGACGCAGTTTTCGCGAATATATTCCTGTTCCAGACGCAAGCAAGAACTGGATTAGAGGTCCATTTTCACTGAATGTGAATGAACTAATAAGCCTCACAACAGCAGTGCAAGGCAAGCTACTAGAAATATCCACTGATGGTGCTCTGAGATTACATTTCAAGGAACTATCACTTCCTAATTTGTGGACTCACTTAAAGCAGATTTTCCTGAATTATCATAGAGAGCTATGAATGTATTCATGCCTTTCGTTACAACATTCCTGTGTGAAAAAATAATTCTCTGCTATCGTTTATCTTTTTTTTTTTTTACAATAAATACAGAAACCGTTTAGCAAACGTAGAGTCAGATCTCAAAATACAAATTTCAGACACTAAGTCCAATATAACAAGGCTTGTAGGTGTAATGCGGCAAAATCCTTCTCAATAATTATATAAGTATATAATATTACCTTTTTCCACAAATCTTGTATTTAGCCAGGCACTCTTTTTCACTGAATATTACTTTAATTTTTATTTAAAGTTGTGCAAATATGTTCATGTTGATTCATATCCATAATTTGCCAGCTTCTAAGGATAATAATGGTTAGCTGGAAGAGAGGTCATGCGCCGGCAATCTGGAAAGAAGCTATTATGGTGCCCATCCTCAAGTGTGGAAAAGATCCACTAAACCCAAGTAGCTACAGACCAATTAGCCTACTGAGCTGCCTGAGTAAACTCATGGAAAGGCTGGTTAACAGAAGACTTATGTGGCATTTGGAGACAAAACAACAAATCGTACCACAACAAAGTGGCTTCCGTCAGCACAGATCAACTGAAGACCTGGTCTGTGCAGGAACGGACTTGGAGGCAGATAGCAATATTTTGAAAAGACTATATGTAGGAAGAGTCAGACCAGTTCTAGAGTATGGAGTCACAGCCTGGGCTATGGCTTCCAAACCACACCTTAGCAAAATTAACAGAACACAGAACCAAGCTTCCCGTATCATCACTGGTGCTATGAAATCTACACCTATCAAGACTCTAGAAACAGTAACAGGTTTACAACCTTTAGATGACAGACGGGTCACTAAAGTATTGCAACAAGCGGAGAAATATAGAAGGCTCCTTAGTCACCCCATGCACCAAAGAATATCTGGTTCCGGAATTGTACGACTAAAGAGGAGCAACTTCGCTGCAATTACCAATGAACTAACTACTGGAGACCCAGTACTTTTCCAAACAATATCGAAACCCTTGGGCCCATCTGATATGTCTCCTCATAGAAAGTATAAAATAGCAGAATTTAATGAAAATATAGCAGGAATCATGAAAAAAGGCACCCAATTTGACACAGAAAGAAAACACCTAGCAGAAATACACATACACGATACCTACCCACAGGACTCTTGGTCCCACATATACACAGATGACTCTGCTACAAATGCCACCAGAAATGGAGGGGGAGGTGTGTTCTTGACGCTGAATAATCAGGACGAGATTACCAAGTCAATAGCTACTTGAAAATTCTCAAAAAACTTTAAAGCAGAAACTGGGGCCATCAGAGATGCTGCAACACTGGTTACTCAACACAAAAATAACATGCACAATAAATTGGTGATTCTGTCTGATGCACTGTCAGTATTATCAGCTCTAAAAAGCCCTAAGAACAATAAACTAGATGGCTTGAGAACAACCCTGGACCAACTATGCAATAACTTACAGAGAGTAGTCATTCAGTGTATACCATCACGCTGTAATATACACGGGAACGAACGCGCAGACAAATTAGCTAAAGAGGGAGGGAAATTACCACAAGAGAACATCCGTTCAGTTATGATGAAGCCAAATCTATCCTCAAAGGTCAGTTCCATGAAAAATGGAAACGAGAACACCCAAAGCATAACGAGAGTGACGGATACCACCAACTATCAAGGAGGGATCAAGTCATCATACTTCACCTACGCACTGGCCACAATAGAATGAGAAATCACATGTTCACCAAATTCAAAATAGGTACAACCAGCCTATGCCAATGTACACTGGACAATATGACTACAAAACATGTTCTACAGGATTGTCCCCAGTACACAGACTTGAGAAGAGCAATGTGGTCCACGCCCACCTCCCTGGAAGAAAAACTATATGGGGCAATCGATTCGCTTAAACAGACAGCTGACTTCATGAGAGAGTCTGGAATCCTACTCTGATTGAGTCTTGATCGCAGAGAGAGAGAGAGAGAGATATCCATAATTTTATGTGCATTTAATTTTCGCCCCCCCCCCCGAAATTCTGAATTAATTAATATTGATATTATTTTACATTATTATGAAATCATTAAAATCAATATGTATTGGGAGTGTACAGTTTAAAGTAGATCTCTAGACAATCATTGGTGCAAGAGTGAACAAATTTAAACATGACACTTTTGGGTTTTAAATCTTGTGTTGAAGTTGAATTCTGGTGGTGGCAAAGGCGCCTCACATCAGCAGATTTGGAAATTGTCATAGAACCACAGCTGATAGTTTGAGCCAGGATCGGTGAACCAAAACCATCCAGATCCTGCTACACATTTCCGTGGTGCCTCCAGAAACAGTCTAACCTGTCTTGTCTGGGCAAGTGAATAGGCATCGAGAAGTGGAGACAACCCTGTTCTAAAAAATGTCGTGCTGAAGTCGGATGTGTTAGGCCGGAAGACACAAACATAACAATTTGAATGCAAACCATAACACGACGCATACACATATACTTAACGTCCTTTTAAGGGTGGGTGACGATGTAGTGTGATCCCTTAGTCATCAGTTGAACGCAAACGAAATGAATCCTAGGGGTCCGCGGTGAAGGAAAGTTTGAGAACGAGAGATCTATGCCATAGTTGTGTTACTATCTAGACTAAAGTTGTGGTACTGTATATACTATTCAACAAAAGGCCGATCTCCTGAAAGTGTTCATCACAAGAAAAGTGAATTGTTTAAAGTTGTGTTGCTTTATTAAGTTTTTTTGTGTGTTTAATAATATTATTATTATGCCATGACAAATATACTAACATCAAAACAAATAATACCAGGGCTAAAACTAAGAATAGCAAAATGTTATATCTTCTCAACATCCTTGTATGGTTCAGAAACATTGACACTAAACAAAAAAAAAACAGAAAATTGAAGCCTTTGAAATGTGGATTTATAAAAGAATAGGAAGATTTGATGAAAAAAAAGAAAACATACGATGAAGTCTATCTAAATGCAAAGCAAAAAAAAAAAAAAAAAAAAAAAAAAAAAAAAAAAATGAAAAGAGACCTACTAAACACAATTCAAACAAGACAAATGAGATTTTTGGGGTATATTAAAAGACACAGCAGCTATTAAAAGTAATATATTAGAAGGGAAAATACAAGTTAAAAGAGGCTAACCAAGACTGGCATGGAAAAGTAACATCATATGTTGAACAAGTCAGCGTTTGACAATCTGCACCATCAAAGCAAGAAACAGAGCAGAATGGTGCGCCACTTAATGAATGAAATATTATGTAATAATATTTAATAACTTATGTCTAGTGACTTATGATAATGTGTTTCGTGACGTCAATAATTGATGAAGCTTATTATATTTAATATAATTTGTTTATTAAAATTGTTGGTTGCTAAAATTTAAGAGCGTACCAGGTTAATAATACAGGTTTTTTTTTTTTTTTTGGGGGGGGGGGGGGGGCGTGGTTTGTTGGCGAGATGACTAGGGCTCTCCACAGTTTTTAATCTCGGTACGGCCAATAACAATAAACTTAAAATTGAGCGATTTTGCTCTATGTTACTATCTCGTCGTATCTCGTCTTGCAGCATCTGAAAGAGATCAACAAAACACCTCCACAAAACTAAAATATTTTCCATTTGTTTTTGTTACGTTTGGCTCCTCAGAGTTTCCTCTGTCGTATTAAGACTGTCTGGGGGCTTATGCAAAATCTATGATTAACCATAGCCTGCCACTTGTAAGAAAAGATCGTTATTGTGCTTGTATTGTCTTAAGGAAATGAGAATTATACATTTCACATAAATCTCTGAGAGACGGTTCCCATCATTTATGCAAATCGTGCAACTTTCTTGGAGATTCTTCTTATATTATCAGATTCTTTCAAACGGGGTTGTAATTCAGATCCCATCACTTAACCGAGGTTACATGTCACGGCTATCTCACTGATTGTATGCTTCTGTCTCTAGTCTCATCGACCGCTGCACCTAACATTTATATTCTTTGATCGTTCTGTGATCTCTTGGATTTTATGACAAAATCTCTAGATGGTTATCTGTCAAGCTGAAGTGATTTATTTAACGAATATTTTCTGTATTAACTCCACAATGCTATATTTTGGTCAACATTCCAGTTCTCTTTCAGTCTGTTTAACTGACTCCTGATTCGATATGTCAGTTGTAAATTCTTCTCTCTCTCTCTCTCCCTCTCTCTCTCTCCCTCTCTCTCCCCCTCTCTCTCCCTCTCGCTCCCTCTCTCTCTCCCTCTCTTTCCCCCCCCCCTCTCTCTCTCTCGCTCTCTCTCTCTCTCCAGTCATCTTATAAGTGCTTCAACATTACAGTTCAGAAGTTCCCACCAAACGATGAGAGGTTGCTTAGGTTGAAACTTCACGCATAAACGCATCCGAACGAATCAGTGGTGAAGTGATCACCTCTTTACATGTCTATAAATGGAACGCCTAGTCTTGTCGGAGATGGACGATAATAATATAGATAGCTTTGTTCGAGTTCAGCCATACAAGAACCACGAGAGAGAGAGAGAGAGAGAGAGAGGAGAGGGAGATAGAGAGTATGAAGGGGAAAGAGGTACATATTTTTACCATCGACGAAAATATATTAACCAATTGTCTGAAATCACTTCAGGGAACTACAGTGTCATTGCTTCGCGTTCTTGCACTTTTATGAGATCTTCCTGTGAGATTACAAAATAGATCGGAATACTAATGGACACTGCTCGAGTTTAGTGATGATGGTTTTGTTTAGCACACACAAAAAATAATTAAAAAAAACAAACTAGTAACGCACGATCCTTTAATTAGAGGGAGTCTGAAAACGTAGTGAATTTCATTATTATTTGATGGTAACATTAGTTTTGTTTTTTCTATGGACTGATGAATGTTAAGCTCTACAAGGGACAGAAACCCGATGATAATGGGTAAATAATGTGTTCTTATACTGGAGATTCGCATATTATCAGCAAAGGAAAAGTTTGAAATTAGTTTTAAGGATAATAGTAACGTTACGTTTTTAATTTGGGACAAGACGTAGGGCTTCCTCTTACTCCATTTACCGAATATAATAATAATAATAATCCTCATTATTCATATACTCTTCTCTTGTCCGCGATCCTTTGCTTAACTCATTGATACCACTGTTGTATTTGTTGTTGAGCATTCTGTGTACGCTGATGGTCTCCGATGTTGTTATTTTCAGCCGGAGAATTTGCTGTTCTACAGTCCTGCAGACGATTCCAAAATTATGATTAGTGACTTCGGACTTTCCAAAATGGAGGGCTCAGGAATAATGGCGACTGCTTGTGGCACACCGGGATATGTCGGTAAGTGGTTATTACTCTGTCAGTTTTGGAAGATAATAAAAACAATAGCATATACTTGTTGCACGAAACCGGGTTACAAAGTCGCACGTACACACGTGATCTTTCATTTGTTATCAACACTCCGATTGTTTCTTACCATTTGTAAATTATTATTATTGTCATACAAATCATTACTACTTTAGAGATCGCAGTTCAAGTCACGTTGCGAACAGAGCAGGCCTGTGGTTTTTGTGATTTGAATATATATATATATATATATATATAGACAATATTTTTTTTTTTGGGGGGGGGGGGGGGGGGGTGGGGAGGTGAAGAGAAAATGTCGACGAGACAAGCCCATTTTAAATATGCTCACGCTCTGTATGTGAACGTGAGAGTCGGGTGTTGATCATATTGTCACTTGAATGTTGCAGACTTAAAGGACACGAAATTGTTACTATTTGAAAGATCTAGACGCTACCTAAATAGTTATGATTTCACGTCCTATGTGTCCTTGGTTCGTTCTCAGCTTAACACTATTCAGTCGAGCCAGCTATGAAACAAATATGTACAACAGTGAGGAAGAGCACTTGAGGTTTTCCCTATACCCTCAGATTGTGAATATTGCTGTATAGAGCTGGGAATAAAGAATAGAATAAAACACGTCTGAAATATGAAACTTTCTTTTATATGGTAAGTGATAAATTACACAAACATGCATAGCAGTTTAATTCAAGTTCTGTGCTTGACCTAAACAAATTAGTTAAATGTCGCTCTACTGCTGTAACATTGGACCTAAAGCTCAGCTGAGTGTATGCTAATTTATAACTAAACTCACATTGTAAGCTTTTCTAATAGTCGCGTCTAGCTCTAGTTGCAAGATTTGATGTATAATCATTCGTGTAATGTAACTGTTGTCTTAGAAGTGAAAGTTACGATCTGATACAATTGTTGACTTGCTGGAACGTGAGGACAGACCAAAAGCTAGGCAAGTAGTTCCGAAGAAACTTTTGTTGACATCGGATACAAATGGACCGTAAGGTGCAGTAGGAAGAAACATTGCAAAGTAGATACGTATAGGGAAGCAAGGATGAAGGTTTGTAACGAAATATATCACATTGGTGTCCTCAATTGATAGATCGTGATGTAATACTTGCTTGGGTCACAAATATAGAAGCAAATGGAACGAGAATATCGAAGCAATATTGAAGTAAGGACCAATAGTGCCCTTTACTTCGTGCTCTGTCTATTATTATTACAGAGGATGATGTTGACAGTTGATCATTTGCTCATAATGTTTCGTTCACCTTAATTGATCAACCTGACTGGCATGATCTTGTATCTGGCAGTGGTGAACTGATCTTAGTGCTATTCACGAACTTAGTTCTAGCATTCTGAGCATGTTGGAGCCCCACTGCCGTTGTCGTCGTAATTATTGGTACTTCGTGTTAAGTTTTCTGTTCTTACTTAGATTGGACCAGACCAGCCCACTGAATACAGTTTATGAACACATCCACAGACATTTCAGGTAGTACACAAGTCTTATTATACAACAGGAACTTCAACATGTTTATCTACATCACTAGACTAAATGTACAAATCTCAGTAACGAGGCTGGGCGGCGTAGATGACTGCTCCAGCATGTCAATTTGTGCTAAGAAGGTTCTGAGTCCTTAACTACTTACAACTGAACTCCTGACTGTCTCTTCATGCACTACACACATACTTCTATTCTTATCATAATAATATAATAGCACAGCACTTACTCAACAGTCTGCTTATTTTCACTCTACCCCCTTAACTAAAGCACATCCTCATTACTACGCTGTACTATCCACCCCTACACTACAGCACATCCTCATTACTACGCTGTACTATCCACCCCCTAAACTAAAGCACATCCTCATTACTACGCTGTACTATCCACCCCCTAAACTAAAGCACATCCTCATTATTACGCGGTACTATCCACCCCCTAAACTAAAGCACTTCCTCATTACTACGCTGTACTATCCGTGAATAAGTTCTTTCAACAGAATCTTCCACTATCTATTTGTTTCTAACACTTCTAACTACAGTTGGGTGTTCACCCTGTTGCTAAACTAAAGGCTCTTACTTCGCTACAGGATCCTTCTTCTAATGTAGCTTCCTCTAATGTGTCTTCATACAATGTGTCCTCTAAAATGAACTGTCCACACTTCTAACTTGTAGGGAAGCTTGTCCTGTTGCTACACTAAAGGGTCCACGCCAGTAACGTGGACCAGATTTACTACCGTCCTCAAGACTTCATGTGACTCAATCTAACTATTCATAACTAAACTACAGGCTCTACGCCCTACTGGCGTGGACCAGACTTACTATAGTCCTCTAGACTACATGTGACGTCTTAACTTTTCTGCCTACGCAAACTCTTTAAATACTTCCCGTCGCAACCAATAGAATCCCGCCACGTCATACACTCAGCCTTGAACAGGTATTATTCGTAATTGTAATCACTCTTTGCGTTTCTAGAACATCCCCTCAATGTTCACGAGATTTACCTTTCCCTATTTATTCTCATAACTCTACTCACTTATCGCGCCCCTTCACTTAAACTACGCTGTTAACTGCACTCTCCTTTGTTCTACCAACTCACTCATCCTAATCTTCATGCGAAACCCTGAACTTAACTGTCTCGTGAATCTCACTCTCCCTTAACACAATGGTTCTCCAAATTCTCATTACACAGTCCCAATACATTATTACATTACTATTTTCTTACATCATTACATTTACACCATTACAGATTGAGTTAGGCAATCGATCGATTAATCAACCAATTAGTCATACCACAGTTGCCACAAAAGAAAAAAGTCAAATGCAGCTAATATTTTGTGAGAGGGCGGCCTGTGGTATGATATGCCGATATTTAAAAAATTGTTTGGGAACTGTGGCTGTAGACTATTACTGTTTTTTTATTCACTTAACATTAGTGATAGTGTTACAAAATAACATTAGATTTGAAGAAAGATCAGGTTCCGGTCTGTATGCTCGTGTAACGAAATCCATACATAAAAATGTCGAAATAGACTAGCTAGGACAGTAATTACGGACACGCTATCAGTGTCGTTGTTGTGTTAACTTTTAGTTTCTTTAAAACTTATTAGCATTAATATTGCACGTTTGAGTGTTGCACCTACTGCCTCGTTCTCATAGACGGACTGATATAATGTGAACATGTGGTCACGATGAAGGGATTAAAGATTAAAAATAAGCCGTTATCGATAACAGATGAACCTAGTGAATCTTCTTTTTCTTTTGTAGTTGAGTGCGTGTGAGTAGGGGGGGGGGGGGTGTTAGTCCAAAGGTTTAAAACGAAAATGTAAAGAAATATTGGATGTACTCAGCAATAAAATTAACACGGTCGCAGAGTTGATAATGATCAAAAAGAATATGTAAACGATAGTTTTCTAAACTTAGAAATCATGTCGAATTAAAAGACAAAGGACGAAACAGTAATCAAAGAGCAAGAAACGATAAAATAAGGCAAGCCGAATGAGCAGGAAATAACATTGGAAACTGGGACTATAGCTTGTTTCATAACTCGTGCCCAACTTTTAAAATCGATAGCTTTTTAACCGCTTGTTGTAAGTTGTTCAAAATTTGCATGTAAAGTTATAATGATTAGAACCCAACAGGGAATTAATTTCATAAAAAAAAAACATTTGGTTATTATTGTTGCTTATTTGATTTATATAAATGTATAACGACCCATTGATGTAGTCAAAACTTAATGTTTACAGTATTTTAAGTTAAAAATAGCGAGTAAAAATCCATACACGGTAAAATTTACGTGTTTGCACGCTTTTACCGTGGTTTTTTGACACAATTAGACACTTTTAAAAAACACGAGAAATTGTGTGTTCCATTACCGTTCATTCATAGGTGGAGCGTGGAACGATAACATTTATCATGAGTCTTAAAATGAAATTCTGCAGTTTACAAAACATCGCAATAAAAATGTATGACAATTTTTGCAAAGAGGCTAAACTAGGAAGATTATTTCATTCTTTAGAAAACCCTGAGAATAGGACAAGACACATTTTGGATTTATCTAAACGGTCATTTAATCGCTGGATTCAAGCACGTGACCGTCAATGTTCAAAATATACAAAATCACAAGGAAGAGCAAAAATGTTGGATAATTTCGACAGTGAACTTATTAGAAGTGAAATTCGCAAAATGTTGGGTATGAATGAAAGTGTTACAATAAGAAAATTAAAAGTATCGCTGAAAAAGAACAACAGTATTGAAATATCAAAGTCTACATTATGGAGGAATGTGAGAGCTGTAGGCTTTACATTCAGAAAGTATTCCAATGGACGAAACATCATCTGTGAGAAGCCACATATAGTAGTCATGAGAAGCAAGTACTTACGTGAAGTAAAAGAGGTGCGCAAGCAAGGTTATGATATTGTGTACTTGGATGAAACATGGATCAATGCTCACCACACTAACCAAAGGGAATGGCAGTCATCAGATGGAAATATTAAGAGATTAATACCTAGCAGCAAAGGACAGCGCTTGATAATTGCTCATGCAGGTAGTCGACAACATGGACTAATACAGAATGCAGAGCTCATTTTTCTTTCAAAATCCATAGACAATCGGGATTATCACTCTGAGATGAATGGTCACATATTTAGACATTGGATTAAAAATTCTGTTCTCCCATCACTAGATCGACCATCTTGCCTAATAATGGACAATGCAGCGTACCACAACATTGCTGCACTTGAAGATAAAGTCCCGACGTCATCCAGTACAAAAGATGCTATTAAGATATGGCTCACAAAGGAGCACATACAATTTAATAACATGTACTTAAAACCTAAATTACTATCTCTAGTAAAGCAAAAACAAAGGACAAAGATTTTTCAAATAGATAAGATTATCCAAGAGCACAGTCATATAAGTTTGAGGCTGCCACCTTACCCCACCTTACCATACTCATTTAAATCCAATAGCACTAATCTGGGCAAAATTAAAAGGACAAGTGGCAGATGAAAATACAACATTCAAAATATGCGATGTAAAGACTCTTGCTAATCTCGCTTTATTAAATATAGGCAAAGATTATTGGGCTAAATGTGAAGACCACGTCTTAAAACAGGAAGAGGAATATTGGAAAAATGATGGTTTGTGGAATGTTCAACCTCCAAACAGTTATTAATCTTTTAGACTCGTCTGATTCAGAATGAAAGTATATAGCCCCCACAATGTTGGCCCCTATTTTACCTTAAATTAGTTCAACAAACGGTCCTTATCAGGACCACACAACTATGACAATTGGACATACAGGTATACCTTGATATTATCGTCCGTCCTCGAACTGAGAAGACAATAATTCTCCTGGTGTTTTGTCTTATTAGGTTATTTCCCCATTACGGCCACGCCTTTACCTAGTGAAAATTAATCATAGACCAGCAACTACGGTAATTTCTATTATTTAGGGGTTCACAATTTACATTTTTGACAAACATCAAAGAAATTCGCCGCTTTAAGAAAACTGCAGCTGCAAGATATTTGTTAAATATACATTTAAAGGGTATTTTGCATTCTAATAACATTTGGAAAATTTCAACAGTTTTTAACAAACGGTTACTGAGTAATAGCGTTTTGAAGTTGGGCACGTGATTTGAAACGAGCTATAGTTCTATTTACTACCTGTTTTATAGCTAAACTCAAAATTATTGTGAAACATTTGATGAGGTATCCACTAGTATAACTTATTTATTAATGCCATTTAGTCTGTTAGATAAAAGCTCTAAGTCTAGGCATGATTTGTTATATAGGATTGTAACACGGTTCTTTAGTGGAAAAAAAAATCACTAGACTGTGTCTTGGCCGGCCTACATATCTACTGAATTTTCGACCTGCCTGTCTACTACCTACCTGATCTAACTATATTTATACCTAAATATCTACCTAGTACTTATCTACCTTAATACCACCAAGCCTAACTGACTGTCTGCTTAAGTATCTACTTCTTACCACCCGCCTCTACATACCTCTTGTTTCTCTTTCTGTAAAGTTAGTTTCATTACAGTCAGCGCATCCACATATCTGCTGAGCTGATTGTCCCTGTTAAGTGTTGACTGTAGACATGAACTTAAAGTAAACATATTCAATGCATAACATCATGTTTCTGGGACCTGAAAGATTAGAAGTAGAATGGGAGTGTTTAATATGAACTGATTATGCAATGGGAATATGTGTCATGCCAATTGCGGTGCATTATCATCAAGTACCAGGCCTGCTGGCATAGGTGGTCATGTCTCTCCACAACTTTCGATCTCGACAGTTATTTATCATTTCTGTTGCTGACCTTCTGCCAGCCCCACCCCACCCTCATTCTCTTAATCTGGTATCTTTTCTCTATGCTTCCCTCTATCTCTTCGCCCCTCAATTTTCCCAGTTGTCACAATATAATCCAGCTGTTCCCTTCTCATTACATGGCCAAAAAATGATGATTGTTTCTTCCTAGTATTGGAAATTAGCACTCTTTTTGCTTTGGCCTCTTTCAGAACGTTTTCATTACTCAAGTGCAGTTACCACGGTGAATATAGGAATAAATATGATGACTGATTTGTCTCATTCAACACATAATTTTCAGTATCAAAACTGCTGACCTCGCTTGAACTTTCTTTATTGATTTTTAAATTCAATACTTGCAGGAGGCCTCCCGTTGTGTGCAAAGCGTGTCAAGCAATAAAATATATGTGGGAAAAATCTATAATTGAAAATAAACATAATACTGGTGAGGTATGCTATGAGATGTCTTTATTAGGCGCCCAAGGCAGTGACAAATAAAAGCGTGTCATCAATTCTTTTTTTAAAGTTATGAAGTTCGAAAGCATTAAAATAGTGTTTTTGCACACAAATATGATCACTATTTATGCTTCGTAATTGCATTCAGTACCTTTTTATGTTGGACATTATAGTGAAAGAAAGCAAAAATAAAGGACACAGACTTAATAGCAAAAAGACAGAGGTAATGGTAACAACAAAGAAAAAGACATCACCTCAGTGCAAAATAAACACAAGTGGGACAATATTAAAACAGGTAAATTAATTTAAATATTCGGGAACTTTGTTAACCTCAGACGGAAGATGCACAAAAGAGGTGAGGTGCAGAATGGCTCAGGCAAAAGCAGATTTCCAAAAAATGAGGAAGATACTATGCAATCCATTTTTGACAATAGAAACATAAAAAAAGAGTTCTTAAATGTTATGTAGAGCCAGTCTTAACATGTGGATGCGAATCATGGACAATAGGATAACAGACAAGAAAATCGCTGGAGTCTGTAGAAATGTGGTTTTACAGAAGAATGTTGAGAGTACCATGGACAGCTAAGAAGAGTAATGAAGATGTTCTGAGAGAGGTCAAAGCAAAAAGAGAGCTAATTTCCAATATTAGGAAGAAACAATCATCATTTTTTTGGCGATGTAATGAGAAGAGAACAACTGGAATATATTGTAACAACTGTGAAAAATTGAGGGACGAAGAGATAGAGGGAAGCAAAAAGAAAAAAATAACAGACGGCTTAGGAGAATGGCTTGGCAGAAGGTCAACAACAGAAATGATAAATAGCTGCCGAGACCGAAAGTTGTGAAGAGACATGATCACCTACGCCAGTAGCCCGGTACTTGATGATGACCTTTTTCAGCAGTTATTGTTATGAACAAGTCGAACAAATCCAGTATTTTTTGTTTATTTTTCAAAAGGCTTTTGAAGGAATGTGGTCTTTTATTTTAAATCACATTGTAAACGAACCCATTTGTGTCTGTCTCTTTTATCAAATGATAAACTCCTCTGAATAATCACTGTAATTCATTTAATACATCATCATCATTATCATTATCAAGTACCAAGCCTGCTGGCGTAGGTGATCATGTCTCTCCACAACTTTCGATCACGACAGTTATTTTTCATTTATGTTGTTGACCTTCTGCCAAGCCATTCTCTTAAGCTGTCTGGTATCTTTTCTCTTTGCTTCCCTCTATCTCTTCGGCCCTCAATTTTCCAAGTTGTTACAATATATTCCAGCTGTTCTCTTCTCATTATATGGCCAAAAAACGATGATTGATTCTTCCTAATATTAAAAATTAGCTCTCTTTTTGCTTTGGCCTCTTTCAGAACGTTTTCATTACTCTTCTTAGATGTCCTTGGTATTCTCAACATTCTTCCGTAAAAACACATTTTTACAGACTCCAGTGATTTTCTTGATTTAGTACATAAATTACTTTAAAAGCAAGTATCACAAGGCATATATTTGAAAGTAATCATAATAATAAAAATAATAGATTGAGTATAAGCAATTGAAGAACTCATTAAGGGAAGAATGACACTTAAGCAAACATTTTTAACATTGTCTTTCTCATGCTTTTGGACTTTGGGGCAATGGCTTTCAACTATCTTGTTTCTTGGCTAACTCCAGCAGATAAGGATTCATACCACGTGATATGTAATGTTCTTATTTCCACTAACCATGTGACGTGAAAACAATTATATGAAGGACAATTTAAAAATAATTATCACGTCGCATGTCCTATACAGAACGTTGCATTCACTACAGCCAGTCTGAAATAATCTCTATCTCTAGCCATATCTCCCACTTCTTCTATTCTTATGTTCAAGGTCACCTTGTTGTCTTGCAACCACCTTCTCCTTGGTCTGCGCCTGATGCGTGACCCAGGAACCATACCTTCCATTATTGTTTTTTTTTCCTCAGCACGCTATATCTTTTGACGTGGCCATATCATTTTAATATTCCTCTGTATAATTTAAAAGTTCTCTCTCTCTCTCTCTCTCTCTCTCTCTCTCTCTCTCTCTCACACACACACACACACACACACATAAAAGGCGTTTTTGTTATTCCCCAGAAACCACAGTCAACCGCCAATATCCTCTTTAAAATTGAGTTGCCATAGGTTGGCAAAAAAAAAAAAATGAGAAAGAGAGTTCATCGGTGCTATATAGAACCAATTCTGACCTATGGAAGCGAATCATGGACAGCAGACAAACAAATGAAAAGACGATTAGAGGCCACAGAGATGGGATTTCTCAGAAGAATGTTGAACGTTCCCTGGACAGCTAAAAAGACCAATGAGGAAGTTCTCAAAGAGGGAGCTTCACAAAAAGGGAGCTCTTAAAAAACACCAGAAAGAAGCAATCAACATTTTTCGGGCACATCATGAGAATATGAAAGTTGGAATACTTGGTTACAACTGGCAAAATAAAAGGAAAGAGAGATCGCGGATGACAAAGAGAGAAAATACTGGATAACTTGGTGGCATGGCATGGAAAGCAGTCAACATTAGAACTGATACGGTGCACTGTAGATAGAAGATTGTGGAAGGACAAGATCGCCTACGCCAACCGGTATGGTACATGATGATGATGACAATTTTTTAACAATGGAAATAAAGGAGACGGAAAACGAATATGCGTGAAGAAGAATTACTTGTTTTAGTGATATCGTTTTTGCTTAAAATGTTAAGCTGTAAATGTCCATTCAAACTTCTGATTTCCTTTATTAAATGATGAACAAATTCTTGGTACTGACGTCAGCACAACATGCACTGACACAGAAACGTTAGAAATATTACAAATATTGATTGCTCAGCGGAGTAACTTTGTAACTAGACAATCATAAATAATAAATAGACTTGAACACTATTTTGATTTTATGAAAAAAATGTGCAAGTAATAGAAAATATAGAACGTAATAGTCAGACTGAAACAGACTTTAGCCTCAGAGAGTTAATTTAATTCATAGGAGTCATTCTAGTTTATTTGTGCTGATGTTTAAAATATTATTAGCATTGTTATAACAGTTGAAGTAGCTATATTGTAATATTTGTTATGTATAACAGCGTGGTCCCACGTGACCCCTTCATACACTTGCGAAACGTGGACTTGAGTAGTAAAATTACTGCTGAAAATTCAAGCACTAGAGTTGATATATTTTCATAAGATCCAGAACTTCTCACACATAAGACCATATTGCCAGCAACAGTGTCCATCACGAGTCCGAAAAAGGTTAGTGTTCAATATAAGTTTCTCCACAGCTCGTTGAGTAAAGAAAAGCTAAGATGTTCCGGCGAAGTAATATACTTATTAGGTTTAGCAAAAACAATCGCACATGAAACAGTGAAAAAGGATAACATGTAAAGGCTGACAGAGAAAGAGCTATAATTATACCATCAAGAAATGGATGTCTTGACTTCGTCAAATCACGCAGAGTGCGACGAGAGTTTACGAAAAGTCCTCTTATTCTTCTTTTCAACTCCCTGTGGAGCGTAGGTCTTTAGCAAACACTTTCCAAGCCAAGAAGAAAATTGGTTAAGAATAATTGATTGCCCTAACGGCTTATCACGTGACAAGACAGGTTGTGTGTGTGTGGTGGGGGTGGGGAAGGGGGGATGAAGTATAATTTCTCTTATCTAGTTTGCCGGGATGTTCAATTTAATCGACATTTAAGTAATAAATCATTGATAAAGTGGGTTGATATGGACACAACATAACTACAAAGTCTATTGTGTTTTTTATTTGTAAGTAGCAGTTTATAATACTAGAATAATTAAAATAAATCCCCAAGCTGTAGTGACAGAAGAGACACAATAATGACTGAGACCATATAAGACTCAATCAACGTAGAATCGATCTAGAAATGTACAAATGCAACAAATAAAATGGTTTGCCCGTCTAGTCAAAAATGATTTGTTATTTCATACCATTGTTATAATAAGAGGAGAAGGAAAGGGATTTCGAGGCAGTTGCAGAGAACGATGAACTAACAACATCAGGCAGCTCTAGAGCAGCAGCATAACCTGATTATAGGTTGGAATACCAGAAAAGCGACATCTAAACTATTTCTCCTTTGACAGTGGTTGTGGTATAAGAAGGAGTGAAAAAGACGATGCCTTAGATGTACGCGATTATGTGTGTGTATATATATATATATATATATATATATATATATATATATATATATCGTCACATGCACGGTGGTGATGTTTCCAATTATTTCAGACTGAGGCACAATAATAACCACTTTGCTATATTGAATTCGTTTATAACTGATTCACTTTAAGGAAATTAACTACAAACATGAGCAGGTGTTTGTGAGATACGACTAACGGATTTGATAAACAGAAGCAGCCCATAAAATTCGGTCTAGAATGTAAATTCTTAGAAATGAATGAAATGGAAAGTTTACTAATTCTGAGAGCTATTAATCTGTGCATCACAACAGAGCTGTCCGCTTGAAAGTTACTTTCCGCAAAGCTAAGAGTTTGAGAGAAAGCCTCGCTTCACGAGGAAATAACAACACACACAATGTCTGAAACCTCTAGAGGACTCTCTTGTTGCAGTCTGTTTTGGTTTTTCTTCAAACATAACTAAGAGCCGAGCTCGATAACCTTTACAATTAAACATTGTCAAGAAAACGAGCTCTGAAAGTTGCGTGCGGTGGCTGCCTCTAATTGCTTCTTATATTGAATGTTGTTTTGTAAAGGTCGTAATGATTTCGCTACCCACTGTAACAGCAGTATCCTCTCATACATTTTGTGTAGCCGTTGTTTATGTTCACATTCTAATTACTAAACCCCATACACTATACACGTTGTTGGAAGATGATGACTTGATATATGTTGCTAGTAATCTTGTCAAATCATTTCTTTTTGCTCGGATTGTTTATTTATTTATCTTTTTTTTTTTAATTGAAAACTGCTTTGTGTAGCTTTCCTGAAGCAACTCCTTTACTACTATAATTAATTTTATTACAAAATGACGAACATTCTTCTGCTTTACTGTGTCTGGTCATTTTTTTTTTTAAAGTGAGCGGGGTCTCTCCAGCGCAACGAGAGAGATAAATTGTTAGACTTAAAAAGGACATACGAACATACATGAAATTCAAGATAGACAAACTAAGATCACGTTGTGGTTACAGGTGGATGAGAGGACATCATCTTTGATAAAACTACAGATTCTGGGAATGCAAGAAATTAGAGTAAGGAATGGCACGACTAGGAAACACACGTTTGAGAAAACTGAGTAAAACGTGCTTAACCGGCGAGAACTGGAATAATAATTGTACACTTTTATGCCTTCTGCAGAGACAGCACCTCTGTGGCTGCCCATAATGCAGCGGACTTGTGTTTTCTAAATAATCAAATCCCAATAAACGAAAATGTTATTTATCTATTTTTGACGGCTTTATTTTTTTCGTCCTATCCTGCATTAATGCGCTTTCTCATTTCATTTTTCTAATGTGAGCGTATATTTTATTTTGCCTACAGATGCTTCAATTTACAAAGCTAGAATAATTCTTTCTCTAAAAGCCACTTCTGAGAGTCGCCAAATCTTTCTCGTTGCAATATTCATCTTAGCACAGTCATATGTAATGAGATTCTTCGAGCGAGCAAACTCAATTTGCACTCACTTGGAGCGCAGCCCGAGCCAACACTATTTCTGTTGACAATGTTTTCCGAAGCTGTCTGTTATTCGATTTGGTGGTTGGACCGTGAATTTTGTCTTATGTCGCTGTTTTGCCCTATGCGCTTATTTCTTGTTCTTTTATTAGATTGTTTGATATTTGGAATAGCTAGACCTATCCATATGCATCATTTATGTAGACATTGCGTGCTACTGGCTTTGATTTAAAATGTTTTATGTTTTATTTATTTATTGGACTTTTTTAGTGTTACGTTAAATATTCAAACAACATTCACGTTGTGATAAAACTCTGGTTCATTGCAGCTTGAGGTATCCCCAATCAACTCAGTTTTTAAAAAAAATGAATGCCTAACTCGCTAACTGGGTTGACAAAGGTAATAATAGTGAAACAAAAGAACACCACCACTGAACTTCTAATGCTGTTTCATATGGCAATGAAATGTAATACTACACTCGCATACGACATTACACACACAACGCACACGCACGCGCACACAAACACTCGGGGAGGACAAATAGTCTAGAACACTATATGTCACTTCGTGATTTATTGCATTTCATAAAATACAATTTGGTACCTTTTAATGTGCTTGTCGCGCTAGTTCAGTGGCTAGGGAACTGGACTACAAAGGACAAGAGTTCGGATTCGATCGTGATTGACAGCTTCCGGATTCACCCAGCCTTAAATGGGTACCAGATTTTTTCTGGGAAAGAAAGGGGCACGGGCGTAATACCGACCACATAACCCCAAAAATCATGTGCCAAAGGTCTATACAAATTATGGTCACTAACAACATATTCCCTGTATGCCACTTGGCGTGACGGGGCTCTTTACCTTTTTAACCTTTTAGTGTGAGTGGTGCACACTGGCCTGTGCAGGTACAAGTGTCTCGTACTATTCATGGAGAAATATTCACGCTTCACACTAAATTACGTAAGAAGGAGAGAATTTGTGACTCATAAATGATAGGTGCGTTTGTAGATCTAATAACACACGTGGCAAAACACAATCGTTGAATTAGAAATTACCAAGAGTCCAACAAAAACATGTTTTTTTCCCATACAATGCCAAGATTGAATCAACAGCAACATACTGTATGGCTAAAGGGAGGATAGCTACTGGAACGACTATATATGCTGTATCACGACATTTCAATCTTCACCAGATCATTATATCACGCATTCAAATTCGTTACCGTCAAACTGAATCCATTGCTGATAGACCATAGAAGTTGGTGAGCACAAGTTACCACTTCTACATAAAACCATTTCATGGGCCTTTTGTTAGGGGTTTATCTATACAACATGGGTCTGCCAGAAACATTTCAGGTTCAAAATGTGTGTAATGCAGAACGCTACAAGCCCAGAGATTGAAATCTGCTACCTCACAGACCTGCAGTTAGACAAGCACTGTTAGTTCGCCATTGAAAAGCTCGCTTGACCCGGGCCACTCAGCATGTGACGTGCCCCTATAATCAGCGGATATACACCTTGCTCTCTGAAGAGTGAAGACTCACTTTACTAGACAATGGTGGACGTTGTCAGTTGTACATGCATCAATGAGAACGTTTTGTTGACAGTGGTGTGCTATAGAGACACAACATAAGGGTGGCAGTGTAAAGCTTTGGGGTGGAGTTTCTTACTCTTGCCTGAACGAGCTTCATCATCATCATCAATGGCAACCTGACAGGTATTAAATACAAAGATGAAATCATCACATCACCCGTAAAACATATCCTCGATGCAAATTGACCAAGCTTGATATTGCAGCAAGACAAAGCTGATACACGTATGGCACGCGTGGTCATTGACCATTGTCAGCAACAATAGACGAATGCCCCACTATGGTATACTTTTTCCACCGAATCGCTCTCCTATCAATAAAGTATGGGAAGAACATGAGCCGAGGCTACGAAGAAGACAAAGTCTTCCTGAAAACCACCACCAGTTAGAAAAAGCTTTGTAAGAAGATTGGAATAACGTGTCCCAACGGCGGATCCAATGTCTCATTAGATGAGAAGGCGCTGTTTATCAGTGACAGCAGATAAAGGTGGTTACACACGGTACTGAGATCAACATTTTTCTTTCTTTTTGGGGTCGTGTGTGCTACATTAACTTAATTTTTTTAATCTATCGTTCATGAAACTTTTACAAAAATCCAAATTATCACTTGCTCTGTTATTAAATATTCACTTATATTGTGCACCAAGTTTTATTTCGTGTCATTCAAGAAATCACGCACAGTGACTTATAGAGTTTCTGCTCACGCACTTTTCCCCAAGAGAATATATATATATGTATATATGTATGTATATATGTATATATATATATATATGTATGTATATATGTATATATATATGTATATATATATATAGTGTATGTATATATGTATATATATATATATAGTATATGTATATATGTATGTAATGCAGCCCTTGTCGCTCATAGTGAAGCCACCATACAATCGCTGATCAACAACCTGGGCAAAGCAATCGACCTTTTTTCACTATCAATTAATGTTAAGTCCTAAATTACTTAAGCTGATTATGGTCCTTTCATGAAGACATGAATGCCAAAATCTACTTTGATGGGAGTTCATCAGAGAGTTATTTGGTTATGGAAGGCCCGGTATCACTGCAAACAAATTAAAATCCATAATTGCTCAACCGCCCGTGCCAGCGTAATCATCCGAATTAATATCTCATCTCCCAAACAAAGAAAAGTAACTGTAGTCCCCATCGTAGCAGTCTCAGCACACGCCAAAAGACATAAGGCGAAACCGCGTAGAAAGTAAACACAGCCAACTGTTCCCTGTCATACGATATCATTAGAGAGTTTCAAAGTCAACAACGGAGTGAAGCAGGGATGTGGCCTTGCCCCCACCATTTTTGGTATATTATTTTGCTGCCCTCCTAAATTGCGCCTTCGAAAACAGCTCAGGATATATTTACATTCGCACAAGATCTGATGGCTCAGTGTTCAACTTAGCACGACTAAGAGCAAAAACAAAAACAAATGTTGCCCTACTTAAAGAACTTTTATTTGCTGACGACCTACGACTTTCGGCAAACTCACAGAAAGGGCATGGAACAACACGAAACTAACACTGAAGACCAAACTCTTAATATAGCAAACGTGTGTGCTTAGCACACTATTATATGGATCTGAAACCTGGAAAAAATACTCAAACGAAGAAAAAAGACTAAATGTCTTCCACATGCAATGTCTCCGCAGAGTCATCATCAATGAGTGCCTTCTCCGCAACGAAGGTTGGCTACCATGGGTCGCCATTCTACTGTTCCTTGCTTTGATGGTGCAGGCTGTCATAGATTGACTTGCCCATCTTTTGATGTTACTCGTCCATGTTAGTCTTGGTCAGCCTCTGCCTCTTTTACCTTGTATTTTCCCTTCCAATATTAATTTTAGTAGGCTGTTGTGTCTTTTAACATGCCCCAAAAATTTCTTTTGTCTTGTCTTAATTGTATTTAGTAGTTCTCTTTTTATTTTCAGTTGTTTTAAAACTTCATCGTTTGTTATCTTTTCTTTCCATCCAATTCTACCTATTCTTCTATGAATCCACATTTCAAAGGCTTCAATTTTCTGTTCTGTTTTCTTGTCTAATGTCCATATTTCTGCACCATACAGGAATATTGGGAAGATGTAACATTTTGCCACTCTTAGTTTCAGCCCTGTTGATATTTGTTTTGTTGTTAGCATATTTTTCATGGCATTAAAATTACTTTTTGCCATTCCCAATCTTTTGTTTATTTCAATTTTACATTTTCCATCATTGGTTATAGTATGTCCCAGGAAGTTCTAGCTCTGGACTGTCTCCAGATGTATTCCATCAACTGTGATATTTAATTGTAGGTCTTGAGAATTTTCTTTGTTTATGATCATAGTTTTAGTCTTTTTATATTCATTTCTAGTCCATATTTTTTGCTTGTTATATTTATCACATTAAGCAATTGTTGTAGGTTTTTACGATTTTCTGGTAGTAGAACAGTATCATCAGCATATCTTAGGTTATTGATTATCTTTCCATTAATGTTTAGGCCTGGCATCTCTGAGATGTTTTTAAAGATTTGCTCAGTGTATAGATTGAACAAGCTTGGTGATAGGATGCATCCTTGTCTTACTCCTCTTTTTATGTCCATGGGTGTAGAGTTCTCCTTATTATATCTTATTGTTGCTGTTTGCTCCCAGTACAAATTACATATTAGTCGTATGTCTGTGTCGTCTAGATTTATATCCTTTAGGCAGTCTATAAGTTGGTTATGGTGTATTCTATCGAAAGCTTTGGTGTAGTCTATAAAGCAGGCATATATTGGTTTGTTTACTTCTGTGTACTTTTCAATCAATGTTCTCATGCTATATATGGCTTTTTTTTTGTCCCACTGTTTTTCCTGAATCCAAATTGTTGCTCATCTAATTCAGTATTGATTTTATTCTGAATCCTTCCCTGTATAACTTTTAGTAAAATTTTTGTTACCTGTCTCATTACGCTTATTGTTCTGAAATCACTGCATTCAACTGCACCATTCTTTTTAGGCAATGCAATGAAAGTTGATGTTTTTAGATCGTTTGGTATGTATCCTGTATTGTACATGTCATTGCATATGTCTGTGATCACTTCGATGCCAAACTCTTCTAGAGCCTGTATCATCTCTATCTGTATATTGTCATGTCCTGCTGCCTTTCTCTTTTTCATTGTCCTTATAGCTTTTTCTACTTCAGATTTCAGGATTTTATAGTTGTATGTACATTTTATGTCTGGCTTTTTGTCCCTTTCGTCATGAAATAATTCTGTTATATATTCTTGCCATCTATCTATTATATCTTTGTTGTCTGTTAGCATTCTTCCCTCTTTGTTTGCAATACATCCGTTTCATCAGCTTTTTTGTCTTTATTTGTCATTCTCTTTATTTCTGTGTGCATCTCTCTTAAGTTTTGTTTAATTTCCACAATTTCGACTTCTAGACATCTTTGGTTGAGCCAGTCTTCTTTTGCCTTGTTGCACATTCTCTGTATTTCATTGTCTATATCCTTGTATCTGGCAGTGTTTTTCGCTTGTGAATAGGCATATTCACATATGGAAATGCACATCAAATGGCAGGATAAATAACCAACTTAACTGTCCTGCAACGTGCTAAGACCTCAACAATCATGTCGATGCTCAGATGTCGAAGACTAAGATGGCTGGGGCATGTCCAGCGAATGGAAGGAAAGCGCATCCTCAGGCAAATACTATATGGCGAACTAACACGGAAAAAGACAAGTCGGCAGACCTAAACTACGATATAGAGATATCTGTAAATCATCTCTGAATGACGAACAGAGATAAAATGTGTTAGACGAATGACAGGAAACAGTCTGAAAGATAAGATCAGAAATGAAGAACTGAGAAAAAAGCTAGGAATAGCCCCTGCCATAGAATATATAAGGAAACAACAAATAAAATGGTTTGGCCACGTGACAAGGCAGAAAGAACAAAACACAACACAACGAGCCTTCAACAAACGTTGTGAGAACACCAGACCCAAGGGTCGACCACGAAAAAGATGGGTCGATGGAATATTAGAAGCACCCGGAAACATAACAGCAGCAGAGGCGAACAGAAGAGCAAAAGACCGCAAATTATATCTCCCCTCGACGCTGAAAGGCAGATGAGGAAGGAAAGAAGAAGATCTCTGAATGACTTCTCCATATGTGAATATGACTGGGAACAGCTGGCAAGTGATCGCACATCATGGAGAGCAAGTATAAGGAGCGGTATAACATCATTCGAGACTGTGCTAAGGCAAAACGTAGAAGAGAAAAGACTCATGAAAAAGGATGGATAACGCTGTGGACCAGTGGGCCTGACTTGTTCATTCGGTGACCGCGTGTGTTTGTCAAACATTGGTAGAATAAGCCACGAGAGAAGCTGTTCGACAAAAACAAAACCTAAAAAAAAAAAAAAAGTACACAATAGCCTCTACTAGACCGTCTGACAAGACGAAAAGGGTCATATATATATATATATATATATATATATATATATACACACACATATATATACACGTACGCGCATTACCTAGGACGGATATTCCTACCAAGAATACCCAGTAATTAAAATCGTCCAGTGTTTCATCAAGGTAAACTATCTGCTGTTTATTAGCTGTATAGAAGATTGGTATATCTTGTATTTGGTTAATGTTGCATAGCAAGATTTCTATCAAGAAAAGTTCCGCCTGTAATAAGTAGACGGAACAAGCTTTTTAATTAATTAATTAACGATTTCTGTCAAGAGTGGGCGTATCAGACACCGAGAGAAAGAAAGAGCGAGAGAGGAAGGGAGGGACAGAGAAAGAGATTTCAGTGGAGAGAAATATAATGAATGAATCAGACTTTGAGCACTCTGTGATGAATTGCCAAATACTGAGATTGTTGGTATTTTATTTTTACAAACTTTCAAGATGTACATTGGCGTGTTGAGCGTTTTCTTCGATATCTGCCGGCTTAGAATATAAAGTTTATACAATATATTGTGAAACGGAGGAAGACAACCTGTTGCTCAGAAATGCCGCATTGAAGTCGGATGTATTGGGCCAAAAGGCGCACATATTACAGTTCTGTTTCAAACCGCAACACAACGCACACACGCCCATAACGTCCTTTTTGCGACGGATGGTGAACAGGTATTCATAAACCCATGGGGTGAACGCAAGCAAGCGTAATGTACACATTTTTTTTAAATACTAAAAAAAAAAAAAAAACATTTCTATTCAGAAGTTTTTGACTGCTTCTTGTTACAAGTTTTGCATGAATCGTTCTGTACAACTTGCTGAACTATAAGTTCCCCACTCTCTTCTTTGAACCAAATATATTTCAGTTGATTATGTTCTGACATAAAACATCTACATATTGAGTATGTCATTCCGTGCTTCGTAGCAATTCATTTCACCTTTATTTAGCACTTAGTGCTTCAGAATTTCTCAAAAGCTTGAGAAATGTATTTGAACTGAAGAGTTTCCTCACGAATTCTTTGTGGAACCAGAGCCATGTGCACCTTTTATTGAGAGGATTTGATGTGTGTATCGCTGCTTGAAAGTACACATTGTCCCTTTCATCTCTCTGTATAAGTTCATCCGTGATTAGGTCTAATCGTGGAGTCTAGAGCCATGTTATGGGATCTGTTCGCGACTTTCGCAATGGTGTATTCGATTTCAGCAGTTGATCTGTTTTACATAATAAAGATGCCAGTTACGTTGCACCATCCTATCAGTTTTAATGCGACACGGGAACGAGTCGGCTAATGGGGTGAACGGAATGAAAACAAGGAAATAACAATGACGTGTGCACGTACCAAACTTAAGTCGACGAGATGAAAGGCTAATATAAAATAATCATATGAAGCGATTAAACTACTGAAAACTATCGTAAATGTCTTTTATCTAATTTCTAGGATGTTTCGTGGTTTTTCTATGAGACTTGAGAATAAAAGCTGTGTGCTCAATGCAGTTGCCACGAAGTGTCCAGATCAACGTGTTCGCGCGCGCGCTCGTGTGTGTGTGTTTTTAAATAGCACCTGTAGAAATTGTAATTATTGTCCTACGTTACGTAATTGAGAGGTTTTTGAATTAAATTTGTTTGCAGTAAAGACCACTCTTAGAGTGTATGAAATATTTCTTATAAGTGATGTTGACACTAAGGCTAATGAACTATGCAACATTTATTTCCCCACGAGCAGCGCAGCCTTGTTTACCCCAACACGTGCTAAATTATGCTCAACAATTAATGCGATTGTATCGCGTTACGTTCTCTTCCGTTTCAATAAATTTGTGAGACCATCCCTCGTTTGCTTTTCTTTCAATGACCCAACTCGAGAAATCTCAGCTTGAGCTGATAATTTGGTGTGAGCCGCTAGGAGGTAATCTGTTATTGTATTTATCTGTTTGTGATTCAGCGTGCGAGATATAATCAGAGGGTCGGCGATTCGCAAGAATAGTAGAGTCAAATGAGATTTAGACAGGCTCATTTTTACAAGTGAACTGATAGTGTGATGTACATACAACATACACGTACAAACAAAAATCCTGACAAATTACACTTATTCTCTCTCCCTCAGTCTCTGTCTCTCTTTCTTTCTCTATCTGTCTCTCACAAGACTTCCGTTGTATCTTTCACACGAATCACTTCCATAAAATTTAACACGCACTTTATTTTCTCTAAGACTCTAAATATACACAGAAGACAGTTATAGAACTTGGTTGATCTAACCCTCATATTTCATCGTGTACAGAAAGCCAGATTGTATCTGATAAATTCTGTGGGATATTCCGAGAAGCTGGAGAAAAAGATACATTATTTATTGACCCTTGGCATGAAAGAAAGACAATTTGTCAGAATTGACCGATTGCAGGAGTTAGCTAGCTCATGAGTTCATTGCCCTTACAGCGCATATAGTATTTTAATGATATTTCATGTTGGTGATAATAACATATTTTACTTGTATGAACAATGTGATCTTCATTTAAGACGCATTGAACACTGATATACGTCCTGATTTGATAGTAAATAGCAGCATAAAGTAGGTTTTTATTTTATTTATTGTCACCATCTTGTCTGAATATTTTCCCTGTGTGCTGATCACACGCGGTATAAGTATCCACTCACTTTATCGAAATTAGTCTTGTCAACAAGTGACTGTTATAAGTAGTTGAGGCTACATGTCAATCATCGTCATCAACATCATCATGGTAGCATGTCTCTTGCAGTACGTTTCATTAACCACAGCCCGTCTGTGAGAATCTCTTTTTCTAGCCAGATCTCCCACCTTTTGTGTATTCGTGTTTAAAGTCTTAGATGTTTTAAAACCACATTTTTTTTTGGTCCGCCTCTGTCTCGTCTTCCTGGAACCTTGCCTTCCGTTACTGTTCTTTCCAGCCCGCTGCCCTTTTGGAAGTGAGTAGTATACAATGTTGTATTTGTAAAAATCAATCAAAAATTAGTAGTGTATATCCAGCATTAGGACGGGTAAAAGTCCTCGATCTGCAGCCAAATTGCTGCAGCCGGGTTGTTTTTTTCTTATATAAATAGTCTACCTGCAGATCGAGGCACATTTTTTGGTGCCGTTTTTCCTTATATGAGAGTCTTCATTTTTCCTTATACGAGTCTACCCGGTCAATCACTGTATATACACTACTAATTTTTGGTTGATTTTTCAGGTAAATTTGATACATGGGCGTGTTAAATATTAGTTTGAGGTATACCAATAGGTTAAATTTCAATTTTTTATCGATTTCATGGGCGTAACCGCCAAAAATGGGTACGGGGGTAGTAATTTCAAAAGTTGTTTTTATGTAAATTCTTGATACGGGGATGCTTAATATAAAGTTTGGGGTATGTCTAGATGTTAAATTTACTATTTTTAACAGTTTCATGGGCGTAACCGCCAAAAATGGGTACGGGGGTAGTAATTTCAAAACTTGTTTTTATGTAAATTCTTGATACGGGGATGCTTAATATAAAGTCTGGGGTATGTCTAGTTGTTAAATTTACTATTTTTAACAGTTTCATGGGCGTAACCGCCAAAAATGGGTACGGGGGTAGTAATTTCAAAAGTTGTTTTTATGTAAATTCTTGATACGGGGATGCTTAATATAAAGTCTGGGGTATGTCTAGTTGTTAAATTTACTATTTTTGACAGTTTCATGGGCGTAACCATCAAAAATGGGTAAGGGGGCAACACTCATAAAAGTGGCTTTTAAGTAAATTTTTGCTATGTGGATGACTAAAATAAAGTTTTGGGTATGTCTAGAGGTTAAATTTACTATTTTTAACAGTTTCATGGGTGTAACCGCCAAAAACGGGTAAGGGGGTAACAATCATAAAAGTGATTTTTAAGAAAAATTTTGCTATGGGGATGCCTAATATAAAGTTTGGAGTAACCCTAGGGTGTAAATTTATTATTTTTCTCGATTTCATGGGCGTAGACCTCAATAATGGACAAGGGGGTAACCACCATAAAAGTGACTTTTAAGTAAATTTTTGCTATGGGGATGTCTAATGTAAAGTTTGGAGTAGCCCTAGAGTGTAAATTTACTATTTCTAACAGTTTCATGGGCGTCCCCTCATAAAGGGTCAAGGGGCGTAACAACCATAAAAGTGACGTTTAAGTAAATTTTTGCTATGGAGATGTCTAATGTAAAGTTTGGAGTAACCCTAGAGTGTAAATTTACTATTTCTAACAGTTTCATGGGCGTACCCCTCATAAAGGGTCAAGGGGCGTAACAATCATAAATGTGGTATTTTCAGTAAAATCTTGTTTTTCTTAGTGGGGTTATGGTAGGAGTGTAACCTACGTGTTTGTTAATACTTTCGTTTAGTAGAGTTATAGCAGGGGACATAACTTTCATGCTTTGCAGTACTTTTCTTAGCAGAGTTGTGACAGGGGCGTGAACTTTAAGTTCATTCTTTCAATGTGGTGATTTAGTGTGTTTGGCTTTTACTAGAGTTCTATGAATATTTTCAATAATGATTTAGACACAGTCGCAACTATCATCAAGTGCAACATTTTTAGTAAATTGTAATTATTTATTAGGGTTTTCTCAGCTGTATTAAAGACTTTGGTTGATAAGTGGACACTTTGGTATTGTATCACTGGTCAAAATATATTTTTAGAAACTTATCGGGTCAAGATCAAGACATACTAGACAGCCTGCATTTTCAACTTTTTGCTTATGAGATGAGATTTTTGTGTTTTGGGGTTAAATTATTTTGTCTTTTGGACTGGGTCAAGATTTTTTAAAGGGTTTTGTGTCCAAATTTGTGAGTATAAGTCGAAATTTTAGAGCATGGTGTTACATTAATTGTCGTTTGGAGTAACATTTTGGACTTTGAATGTCATTTTTTGGTCTTTCGTGTATAACTATTTTGAGTTTGGGTTGTCTTTTTGACAAACTTTTGGACTTTGTATATAACTATTTGGTCTTTCGTGTCTAACTATTTTGACTTTCGGTCTAAATTTTGTAGGGTTTTGTGCCCAAGTTTGTGCATATGAGTCGAAATTTTAGGGCTTGTTGTTATATTAGTTGTGTTTTGAAGTAACATTTTTGACTTTGTGTATACCTTTTTGACCTTTCATGTCTAACTATTTTGAGTTTGGGTTGTCTTTTTGACAAACTTTTGAGTTTGGGTTGTCTTTTTGACAAACTTTTGGACTTTGAATATAACTATTTGGTCTTTCGTGTCTAACTATTTTGACTTTGGGTTTTAATTTTGTAGGGTTTTGAGTTCAACTTTTTGGTTACACGACGAAATTTTTGTGAATTGGTGTTACATTATTTGTCTTTTGGAGTAACCTTTTGGACTTTGCATATACTTTTTTGACCTTTCGTGTCTAACTATTTTGAGTTTGGGTTGTCTTTATGACAAAATTTTGGGTTTGTATATAACATTTACGACTTTTGTGGTGAACTAGTATCACATTGGGCCTAAATTTTTATGGTTTTGAATTCAACTTTTTGGTTATGAGACGAACTTTTGGGGTTAAGTGTTACATTAGTTGTCTTTTGGAGTAACTTTTTGGACTTTGCATATACATTGTTGGGCTTTGTGTCTAACTATTTTGAGTTTAGGTTGTCTTTTTGACAAACTTTTGGATCTGAATATAACATTTACGACCTTTGTGGTGAACTAGTATCACTTTGGGACTAAATTTTTAGGGTTTTGAGTTGAACTTTTTGGTTATGAGACGAAATTTTGGGATTAAGAGTTACATTAGTTGTCTTTTGAAGTAACATTGTTGGGCTTTGTGTCTAACTATTTTGAGCTAAGGTTGTCTTTTTGACAAACTTTTGGACTTTGCATATAACATTTACGACTTTCGTGTCTAACAATTACGACTTTGGGACTAATTTGTATAGTTCGTGTTCAACTTTGTGAGTATGAGTCGAAATTTTGGGGTTTGGAACTAAGTTTTCTTACCTGAAATGATCATCTTTACTGTTCTCTGTCATTCAATCAAGTGATAAAGATATTGAACGCCAAAGTCTAAGAGCTGAGGTAATCACCTTAATGATGTATGTCGTTCGTTGACGTGGGAAACACTGGTATTAAAGACTTCAGCGGTCAAAATGAGGTCATAGAACTCTTCTGGAATTGGCTCAGGGGTCAAAATGAGTTCAAGTAATCCACCACCCCGCATTTTTCCCCCACCACTGACCCGACAGCCACTACCTACGCTTCGGCTAACGCGCTTCTCTGATTGGTTAATCCAGCTGTCAATCATTTCTTTGCCCCGCCTCCTATACTAATACTCTTCTCTGATTGGTTAATCCCGATATCAGTCGATGTTGGCATAGTCACTCGCTGATTGGCTAATTTATTCATTTCTTACCAGGATATATTTAAACTAGACGGCATTATAAGTTTGGTTGATTCAAGGAAAGTTATTGTTCACTCTATCGGAGTTTTGCACAGTAAGTTGGCTTGTTTTCTCTTAAAGTATGTTAAGGGTTATCGATAATAGGTTATATTCAGTGTAGATGATTGAGACTATATTTTATACTGTAAGTTTGAATGTTTTCTCTTAAAGTATGGTAAGGGTTAACGATAACAGGTTATTCAACTGAATTGATGTAAAGTTGTTAAGATAAGTATTGTTGAATTTCTTCGTTTTTTTCATGTTTTCTTATTGGTTGATTAAAGTATGATATACCAGACAACCGCCATACAGCCCTCATGTCACACTAGGCGACCGGTATACAGCCCTCATATCACACTAGTCGACCTCCAAACACCCCTCATACCACACTAGATGACCTCCATACACCCATCACGACACACTAAACGACCTCCATACACCCATCATGACACACTAGACGCCCTCCATACACCCGTCACGACAAATACATACATGACGACACACTAGACGACATGCATACACCCATCACGACACACTAAACGACCTCCATATACCCCTCATACCACACTTGACGACCTCCATACACCCATCATAACACACTAGCCGACCTCCATGCACCCATCACGACACACTAGACGACCTCTATACGCCCATCATGACACACTAAACGACCTCCATACACCCATCACGACATACTAGCCGACCTCCATACACCCATCATGACACACTAAACGACCTCCATACACCCATCACGACATACTAGCCGACCTCCATACAACCATCACGACACACTAGACGCCCTCTATACACCCAATATGACACACTAGACGACCTCAGTACACCCATTACAACATACTAGCCGACCTCCATGCACCCATCACGACATACTAGCCGACCTCCATACAACCATCACGACACACTAGACGCCCTCTATACACCCAATATGACACACTAGACGACCTCAGTACACCCATTACAACATACTAGCCGACCTCCATGCACCCATCACGACACACTAGACGACCCCTATACAACCATCATGACACACTAAACGCCCTCCATACACCCATCACGATATACTAGCCGACCTCCATACAACCATCACGACACACTAGACGCCCTCTATACACCCAATATGACACACTAGACGACCTCCGTACACCCATTACGATATACTAGCCGACCTCCATACACCCATCACGACACACTAGACGACCTCCGTACACCCATCACGACATACTAGCCGACCTCCATACAACCATCATGACACACTAGACGACCTCCATACACTCGTCACGACACACTAGGTGACCTCCAACACCCATCGCTGCGATGAACATACTAGCAAGACAGACTGTATAAATTGTAAGGGTGTTAAAGCATACACCAAACGAACGCCCGGGCTTTTTAAACTAGAGTACGAAGGGACAGCTCTTGTTAGTTTATGTAGTAAGACGTACCATATTCTGATGATCAGATTACCCTGTTGCAATATCTTGTATAACGACTTTAATTTTGATGACACAGGTAAAGAAGCCAAACACACGTCTATGTGAGGTTTGTGATGGATAGGTTTGTTGTAGCATTTGTTTGGTGCGCTACCGGGGCTCTGATCATGGTTAGGGAAGAAGTGTGAATATTTAGTTAATGGAAATATTGAAATCAATATTTATCTAGGCTGTGTCATTTTGGTGTCACAGTTTTCCCCCTGATGATCACAGTGCATATTTTCTGCGAGAACAGAAATTGAACCATAGCTTTTGAGACAGCAAAAAGTGTGCCATATCTACCGAAGCTGAGGAAGGTGCACCACCGCCACCTCCATCATAATCATCGTCGTCGTCACCACCACCACCGCCGCCTCTATCATAATCATCGTCGTCGTCACCGCCACCTCCTTCATAATCATCGTCGTCGTCACCACCACCACCACCGCCGCCTCCATCATAATCATCGTCCTCGTCAACGCCACCTCCATCATAATCATCGTCGTCGTCACCACCACCACCGCCACCTCCATCATAATCATCGTCGTCGTCACCGCCTCCTCCATCATAATCATCGTCGTCGTCACCGCCACCTCCATCATAATCATCGTCGTCGTCACCACCTCCTCCATCATAATCGTCGTCGTCGTCACCACCACCACCGCCGCCACCACCATCATAATCATCGTCGTCGTCACCACCACCACCACGTGCCATACCGGTTGGCGTAGGCGATCATGTCCTTCCGCAATACTTTGTACACAGTGCATCATATCAGTTTTGTTGTTGACTGTTTTTAGTGCCATGACACCAAGCTATCTAGTATCTTCTCTCTATGTCGTCCGCGATCTCTCTTTCCCTGTATTTTGCCAGTTGTAATCAAGTATTCCAACCTTCCCCTTCTCACATGTTCGAAAAATATCGTTTCTTTCTGATGTATTTTTAGGAACTCCCTTTTTGTTTTGGCCTCTTTGAGAATGTCCTCATTTGTCTTTTTAGCTGTCAAGGAAATGTCCAACATTTTTCTGAGAAATCTCATCTTTGTGGCATGTAATCGTCTTTTTATTGTTTTGTTTACTGTCCATGATTAGCTTCCATAGATCAGAATTGACTTTTTGTTCATCATCCATGAACTCTCTTTCCTACTTTTATTGACATCAATTGTCAATATGGTGGATAGTAGGTTGGAACCATTAAAGGCTATGGCTGAAAATGGTTCCTTGTTGCAGTTTCCTCATATTCCAAGTTCGGCTTGTTGCAGGAGCTACTGAGTTAAGTGCTCTGTCCAAACTCTGAGCTGTGTGTTTCATCTGTTTTGATCGCGTTTCGATATTCCAATTGTTTATGATGAATGATGATGTCGTATGATGGAGAACAGATAGCTGTGTTCACTTTCTGTGCGGTTTTGCCTTATGTCTTATGGCGTGTGCTGAGACTGCTATGATGGGGTTTACAGTTACCTTTCTTTGTTTGGGAGATGAGATAGTAATTCTGATGATTCCACTGGTACGGGCGGTTGAGCAATTATGGATTTTAATTCGTTTGCAGGGATACCGGGGCCTTCCATAACCATAACCATTAACATAGATTAAAGTACACTTTACATTTTACTGAAACAGAAAGTGTACCATATAATGTATGGCAGTATAAAGTGCACAATATTTCTGAATGAGCAGAAAGCGTACCCTGCCTACGGATGAAGCAGAAAATACACCTTATACTCCGATGAAGTAAAAACGCACTATACCTTCTGAGAAAGCAGAAGACACATCATTAATTTCAAGTTTCCCGTTTCAGACATATCCGTATCGATCGTACTTTATTGATTTACTGTATGTCTTCCAGTGCATATATTACTCTTTTTTTCTGCCAATATTCTAATATTTACCACATGTGATTAGTTCTGATTAGCACTGTATTACATTTGGTGTAACTGAAATCAACACACCATTTCGAAAAGAATAATTATCTATGGTAGTGTCCACAGAAACAAAATGATGTTGAAGTGAATTTCATAATTGACACCCAGACTGCCTGTTTCGCTGAGATCGCCCGTGGCCAGCCAATGTTTGACAAGACACCAGTCGAAAATCCAGACGATGAAGTCACTTATTCTGCCTTATTCTTCCTCCTTTTTTTTCTTATTCCCTGAGTCATTCATGCACTCATCATCATCTGCCGTACCGGTTGGCGTAGGCGATCATGCCCGTCCACAATTTTCTATCCACAATGCATCGTATCAATTCTGTTGTTGACTGTTTTCAATGCCATAACACCAAGCTATCCGGTATATTCTGTCTTTGTCGTCCACAATCTCTCTTCCCATCTATTTTGTCAGTTGTCACCAAGTATTCCAACTTTTCTCTTATAATGTGCCCGAAAAAATGTTGATTGTTTCTTTCTGATGTTTCTTAGGAGTTTCGGTTTTGTGTTGGTCTCTTTGAGAATGTCCTCATTGGTCTTTTTAGCTGTCCAGGGAAATCTCAACTTTCTTTTGAGAAATCCCATTACTTTGGTCTCTAATCGTCTTTTCATTTGTTTGTTTACTGTTCACGATTCGCTTCCATAGGTCAGAATTGGCTCTATATCTTCTTCTTCTTTCCTTCCTCATCTGCCTTTCAGCGTCGAGGAGAGATATAATTTGCGGTCTTTTGCTTTTCTGCTCGCCTCTGCTGCTATGTTTCCTATTCATTTTCTTAAATGGTATTTTGACCTGCGTTATTCGCTTTTTATTTCTGTGGTGCATCCATCTTCCATGTGAAGTTATTATTGTGCACAATTATTTGAAGCATTGCACTTGTTTCAGGTTTGTCCCGTTTATTTTTATGTTGCGTGATTGTTTCTTTGGTGTGACCGTTACTTATGTTTTTTTTACTATTCAGTCTGAGACCTTTCTTGTTGCTTTCGTTCACTGTTATGTCTTTCATTTTTTGTAGTTCATTCTCTGTTTCAGCTATTAAGACTGACTGTGCCATCTTCATATCGTAAATTGTTTACGTTGTAACCGTTGACTTCAATTCCATTTTATCAACCCACGCACTCATATTTACTGCTAGAAAATGTTTTACTATTATTATGTTATAAAGTTTAAGATTCATTCGA
>JAVIAB010000125.1:34643529-34743529 GCA_032433765.1 Megaustenia siamemsis
TTTAATCAGTTTTCTGTAAATCTCTGTTTGAAATAAGTTGGCGTGAAACGATATAATTGGAATCTAGAATAGTTCAGTGATGGACTTTTCCTTGGAAAACAGATGTATTATATGTTTGGACTTTAGCAAAAGCAAGTCAAATTTCAAACACAAAATGTGAAAAATTCGGCACTATCCTTTGCACTAACAATAATAGGAAACTCTGATCTGATCATCAGAAACAGACAACTCCCTCCCCTCCTACCCAATAAATAGCAAGTGTTTTTTGTTATAATTTGTAATCACCTAATGATAGTTTCTTTCTGTTTTATTATCTTACAGTATCACCTACTAATGATTTCTCCCACATTTCGTAACCTTCTACTCCTAGCTTATATGTATATATATTCTAAAAATTGTCAACTCTGCCCGGTTTTGTTGTTTATGAGTTTTTTTTCAAACTCAGAGCCTGCGTTCAATATCGAGATGTACCGCGTTGTAGTCGACTCTCAAATATTGATGAATTTCTTAATTGGTGAGCTTTGGACATAACTCTCAATGCTCACAAGCATGTTGAAAGTAAATTATTACCGGAACTTCAGCAACCTTAGTGCATCAACATTGTTTATAAAATATGCAAGCGAATCTCTTTCACTTCAAATCTTGGATTGTTCATCGTGTATTCATTACCTAATGGGCAGCACTCTCAGTTATTATCTTTGCAGTTCTAGTTTCCAAAGACCGTTTTTTTAAGCTGTGTGTTTTATAGAGAACAACCCATTTTTCTTTAAGCTTGCATTTTCTATTACCACATCACATTCTTATTGTTCATCCTTTGTTCACACTGCAGCACTATTGAAACAACAAATGAGTCATTAATACGTAATCACCCCACGTCAAAATTGTTTGTTATAGCTTTAATATATTTCTAATCTTTTTGAACATATTTATTATTTATTCATATTCTCATCTTTAATTATATTTTTTATATGTATCATGAACCATCAGTTATTCGCCATGTGTTACCGGGTCAATAGAGAAGCAAAAAATGTTACACTATAATCCCGTAGGCGTGTTTTAAAAGGAAACGCAGGGGAGTTGGAAATGATGAATAACTACCACATTCTGTACAAATTATAATCAGAAAAGAAAATCCTCAGAAAATCATGAACTGGGATCCACGAGGAATAGAAATGTCTCCCTGTTATTGTGACCAGAATTTCATGGACCTGTTATTTGATCTATTTATTCTCTGAAGGGTTGCTACGCGCCGGGAGGAGCAGTGTGCTGATCGTGATATAGTCCACCTCCTATGTTGTCAATAGGTTAGACACTTGATACTTGTTTTATTATTAGTTCTCTGAAAAGTTGCCTCGCTTCACCAGAAACAGAAAGGTTGGTTTCCCCTGTTAGTGATGTCAAGATTTCAAAAACTTGTTATTCTGTGAAAACTTGCCACGCTTCACCAGAAAGGGTTGGTTTCCCCTGTTAGTGATGTCAAGATTTCAAAAACTTGTTATTATGTGAAAACTTGCCACGCTTCACCAGAAAGGTTGGTTTCCCCTGTTAGTGATGTCAAGATTTCAAAAACTTGTTATTCTGTGAAAACTTGCCACATGATTCCAAGATGATAATGATCGCTTGTTTTATTAATATTAGCACAATTCAGTATTCAATACGTCCGCTCTTATGTAATTCTTAATTATCTTCTTGACTGTTTTCCTGACATGGTATCTAATGTCTGTTTTCGTTAAAGTCCAGCCCTTGCGCCCTTTGTGTATGAAAAGGATCGCCTGGTTAGTTTAAATAAAATTATATAGAAATGTTTTTGTATCATTTGAGAATATCGTGTTACGACACTTTATAACTTGAGGTGAATTCTACTGCAATAAAACTATCTTCAAACCGTTGAAAATTAAAGGTAGAGAGAGAGAGAGAGAGAGAGAGAGAGAGAGAGAGAGGTGGAAATGAAGTAGTTTGGCCTTAAAGCGAGCAAGACTTAATGTTACTGTCAAATGTTGTAGCACAGTCCTTCATCTCTGTCATGTAACCCTCGGGGTTAGGTGGGGGCACATTAATGGTCATAACTAGTTTAATTCATTTCTCCTTATTTACAGCTGGTGGTTTTTTGGCTGCCGAAGACAGGTCTACTTTCTTATATCATCGATGTTTTATTCGCCATTAACCGTTCCCTGCAACACGATTATTGCAATACCAGGGAAAATACCGCATAATATAGACACGCACATTATATGTAAGCATATCTTGAGACTTTGAAACAGGCCAGTGGTACCTTTCCTTCGTAAAGTTGGTCTCATAGACCTGTTCGGCGCCCTTATAAAGTAAAAAGTAAAGAGCCCCGTTACTCCCAGTGGCGTATAAGGAATATGGTGTTAGTGACCATAATTTTCATATACCTTCTGCACATGATTTTGTGGGGTAATGTGGTCGGTATTACGCCCGTTCGGCTTTACTTCCCAGAAAAAAATCCGGTACCCATTTAAGGCTGGGTGAACTTGGAAACCGTCGATCAGGATCAAACCCGATCTCTTGTCCTTTGTAGTCCAGTTCACTAACCACTGAGCTATCGCGGCTCCCATTATTCCTATATACTTTAGTAATATTCTTCAAGACTGTACCATTGTAAACAGGCAAAGAATGGAAATATGACCCACTCAAGCAACTGTACGAGAACTATGTGAAAATATAGCCAACACCTGTAAATCTGTACGACAACTGTGTGAAAATATAGTCCACTCATGTAAATCTGTACGACAACTATGTGAAAATATTGTCCACTCATGTAAATCTGTACAACTATGTGAAAATATAGTCCACTCATGTAAATCTGTACGACAACTATGTGAAAATATAGTCCACTAATGTAAATCTGTACGACAACTATGTGAAAATATAGTCCACTCATGTAAATCTGTACGACAACTATGTGAAAATATAGTCCACTCATGTAAATCTGTACAACTATGTGAAAATATAGTCTACTCATGTAAATCTGAACGACAACTATGGGAAAATATAGCCCACTCATGTAAATCTGTACGACAACTATGTGAAAATATAGTCTACTCATGTAAATCTGTACGACAACTATGGGAAAATATAGCCCACTCATGTAAATCTGTACGACAACTGTGTGAAAATATAGTCCACTCATGTAAATCTGTACGACAACTATGGGAAAATATAGCCCACTCATGTAACCTTATACGATACATTATGTGGGGGAACGGCCGAAGACCTCAATAAAAGGAACCATCTATTTCGTGACACTCTTCTGTTTATAGAGGTTTAGATGAACTTGTTCTCCACAAGGTCCGATAAGACCATGTCACTTGAGTTCACGGTTGTTAACGGTGGTCACCCATGTCTTCGTAGATTTCTATTTGCATTAATTTGTGATGGATACGTTACAGCAACATCCTAATACCATTGTATGCTTTGGTAAGAATGCCTGCAGTAATGTCGACAAATAAAAATCGTGTTTTCTACTGAATATATAATCTAAAGCAGAAGGAACAGAAATAGAGCACACAGACTGACAAAATTTGGGATGCATTTAGTGGCTGAAACAGCGACCAATAAAAGTCGATCCAAGTGGATGCTTGGAATGAAAATACAACAGATCTATTACGTGCAGTAAATAGGAATGCTAGCCATGGCTCATATTTTGATGTGTTTCTGTGCTGGCCATGGCTCATATCTTGATGTGTTTCTGTGCTGGCCATGGCTCATATCTTGGTGTGTGTCATGTTAGTCATATCTCATATCTTGGTGTGTCCGTGTTAATCATATCTCATATCTTTATGTGCATGTTTATGTTAGTCATGTGTCATATATCTTGATGTGTGTCAGTGTTAGTCATGCCTCGTATCGCTGTGTGCAAGTCTATGTTGGTCACATCTCTTATCTTTGTGTGTGCACGTCTGTGTTAGTCACCTCTAGTGACTCGGGCAGATGGTGCTCGTAAACCTGGGAGGGCCGACCATCTAAGGGCAGAATCCCCCTATAGAAAAGATCATCTACTGCCTTGCAGGAAGATTGGGGACAATCAAAAGCTAAGGAATGCAAACCTGAATAAAATGCTGGCTGAAATCGGATGCACTGGGCCACTGGCGCAGAACACATTGCAACGTTTTAACGGGTGTTCAATCAGAGTGGATCTGGCAGACTCTAATTGTGATGTTCTGTCTGTGGGGGCGATCAACACACTTAACCTGACAGCAGACTTCATGCGAGAGTCTGGAATCCTACTCTGATTGAGTCCTGATCGCAGAGAGAGAGAGAGAGAGAGAGAGAGAGAGAGAGAGAGAGAGAGAGAGAGAGAGAGAGATACGCGTAGCATAAGAAATCTTGGTGCGCTAAAATTTTAGCAAAGAGTACAAATAATATTGCCGCTGTCGACACTATCAGACAGGCGTGACAAGAAGAAAATGAATTAAAATATAAAGTCAGCACAAAATAATAATTTTTGTCATTATGAAATGAAGATAAGACAACAATAATGGCATGTATTGTGTGGTGTAGTAGGATATTAAACAGGACACAGAGTTAACACTGAAACTTATAAAGTCTTCACCTGTAACAGGGACAAGAACTCGATAGATTATAAGAAGAAAAGGGGGGGGGGGTGTGGAGGAAGAGAAGATGAAATAGTGATTAAATACGACAACAAGCTTTTCTTTTCTGGAACTTTTCAGCAGAAACAACAGTTATTCCAATAATCTGTAATGTCAATTGTGTGAGAGAAATCATGTGATGTTTATGTTATTACTCTCTCTCTCTCTCTCTCTCTCTCTCTCTCTCTCTCTCTCTCTCTCAGACTTAAAACACGAGCAATGGAAAAATAAGAATAATACTAAAAATCCTCTAAGAAAATATCGGACCACATTCTTCCGATTCTGAAGCTCTCGACCACAGCGCAGTGCACATTTCCAGCCAACTTACAGGATACATAGCAGGTACTACAAATTATTCAGAAGCTCCGCCGAAATCTGAAAACAAGAGACAGACAGGGACAGACAAGTGATGGACTCTTGTGCATAACTCCATGTTAACGACTCTATTCATGGCGGCAACTCCTCTGTCTGTATAACCTTCTTAACATAGGTAACTGAACCCCACTGATGGGCCCTATGGTTGCTGGCGCCCTTTTATTGAAATTATAATTATAAACAGCCTTAAATGGGTACCGGATTTTTTTTCTGGGAAAGTAAAGCAGCACGGGCGTAATACCGACCACATTACCCCAAAAATCATGTGCTGAAGGTCTGTAAAATATAGGGTCACTAACACCATATTTCCCTATACGCCACTTGGCGTGACGGGGGTACTTTACTTTTTTTTTTTACTTATAATTATAAAAATATAATAACATCAAAGCAAATAACACTAAGGCTAAAACGAAGAATAGCAAAATGTTATATCTTCTCAACATTCCTATATGGTGCAGAAACATGGACATAGACAAGAAAGCAACAGAAAATCGAAGCCTTGGAAATTTATAGAAGAGTAGGAAGAATTGGATGAAAAGAAACTAAAACAAAGCAATGAAGCCTTAAAACAACTAAAAATGAAAATAGAACTACTAAACACAATTCAAACAAAACAAGGCTAACATGAACGAGTAACATCAAAAGGTGAAGACAGCGTACGACATCCTGCACTATCAACGCAAGAAACAAAGTGGAATGACGCTCCATGGTAGCCAACCTTCGATGCTGAGACGGCACTCGATGCTGATGATACAAATTTTGGAAGCTCCTCGATGGGGCCCCTAAACACATGGCACGCTCCAGATAACTGCTCGAGTCACCGGTACCTTGACCCGGCCCTGCTGAACGCAGATGGAGAAATTTGAGAAGCCAGTGTGTTGATCTACTGTTCTGTACAAGCTTAGTTCACTATAGAGTAAGAGCTAGTCTCACAGTAGGTCGTCTATAAGTTAGAACATTAATTCTTCCGAGATATTTGATTTGGCTCTTATTTTGTTTTTGACAAATGAAAATAGAACATCGGAGCAGCGGCTGTGAAGTATTAGGTCGTTCTCTAAATGTAAACACAGGTTTGATCTACAGTAGTGTCTTGCTCTCTCTCTCTCTCTCTCTCTCTCTCTCTCTCTCTCTCTGTCTCACACTCTCTCTAAAAAAAATCAGGGTGAAGATGAATCTGACCTGTAAATCACATGGTGACTGCACTAGAATGAGTAGCTTTTATGATTCTCTTCCACAAATACCAACTGAAGGAGTCCATAAAATGGAGAAATGCGGTAAATTATAGAAAATAGGATAATTGATGGTAAATTTAATACAACTCATAAGACTGCTGTAATGTAATGAAGCATGTCGTCAACAGGAATAATTAAGCTAACAAAGGATGCGTGGTCATAAATATCAAGCTAATGGAAAGATCGACATCGAAACACTGTTGTTCATCGAAGTACGTAAACATTACATTAATCGGGCCCCCTAATCAACCAACATATCTTCATTTATATGTGTACGCCAAAGCCAGTGATCTATGATATCCATTTCTTTGCTGTTAGACCATTACCACACCTTTATCTGCCCCATTCGTTTAATCTGCATTGCTCATCTGCTTGAATTGTGTTGACATTAAAGCTTTCATTATTGGGATGTCATTGTTTATTGCCAATATGTCACCCATGATGCTCTTTTATATACAGCACTTAATATCTGTGAGATATCCTGATAATGAAATATAATTTCTTCTGTCTTGTTTTCTTCATGTCTTCAACATCTTGTACCCAAATGCGTGCCTCATTTGATTAATTCCAGTGTTTTGTATTTCATTAAATATTCTTTTGCTCGAATGCCAAAGCCACGTATTTGTGTACATCGCCTATGTTGTTATTTAAAATAACGTTTTTTTTTTTTTTTTTTTTGGGGGGGGGGGTCTTTTTTCCCCCTCCTTCCGTACGATTATATTTTCCCGCCATTTATCTGCCATCAATACTTGACTTTGTATTTGTTTAATCTTCTTGTCACGTCAATTTGTGGGTTGCGTTGTACGTGTTTTATACCACGTGATCCACCGGATTAGTTTTCGGCAAAAGTAAGTTCAACGCTGCTTTCCTAGCTTATTACATTTTTTTTTTAACCTTCACATGTATAGTGAGATTATTGTAATATTCATAAGGGGCATTCCAGGAATAACAATTGGAGATCATAATATAAATAATCTAAGGTGTGCTTATGATACAGTCTTAATCGCTAAGAGTGATAATGCGTTACAAGAATGTTAGACATTATAGTCAAAGAAAGCAAAACTAAAGGGCTTAGCCTTAATAGCAAAAAGACAGAAGTAAATTTAGCAATAAAGAAAAAGACGACACCGGAATGCACAACAAAGACAAGTGGAACGATATCAAAACAGGTAAATAAATTTTAATATCTGGAAACAAGGTTAATCTCAGATGGTAAATGTACAACAGAGGTGAGATGCAGAATGGCTCAGGCAAAAGCAGTTTTCCATAAAAATGAGGAAGATACTATGCAATCCATTTTTGACAATAAAAACAAGAAAAAGAGTTCTTAAATGTTATGTAGAACCAGTCTTAACATATGTATGTGAATCATGGACTATACGATAACAGACAAGAAAATCACTGGAGGTTGTAGAAATGTGGAGACAAATAATAATAAATGAATATTATTATAGAGGGAAACTTCCGAGGCGATAATCAGTGAATCAATTCAGAGGACGAGGTATCCTCTTCCTCTGAATTGATTCATTTGTAGAAATGTGGTTTTACAGAAGAATATTGAGAATACCATGCATAGACAGTTAGGAGTAATGGAAACTTTATGAAAGAGGTCAAAGCAAACAAGAGAGCTAATATCCATTGTTAGGAAGAAACAGTCATCATTTTTTGGCCATGTAATGAGAAGTGAACAGCTGGAATATATTGTGACAACTGGAAAAATTTAGGCACGAAGAAATAGAGGGAAGCAAAGAGAAAAGATACCAGACAGCTTTAGAGAATGACTTGGCAAAATGTCAACAACAAAGATGATAAATAACTGTCGAGATTGAAAGTTGTGGATAGACAGGATCACCTACACCAGCAGGTATGGTACTGGATGATGATGATGACAGCATCATGCAGGCAATAGTTTCTTGTAGACAGAGTTGCCTCTCCTTTGAGAGCAGTCTTACCAGTCTAAGAGATCTCTCTTATTGGAATTTGCTTCAAGTTTGCTTGTTATGTGGGTTTGTTTTTTAAGCTAACATGATTCATTGACATGAATATATTTGATTTAACTCTCTCTTCGGCTTCTTAGACACTAACGTATGCTTCCTGGGCGTGCACACAGCGTTTCAAAGCTTGAATTGACGTGTCTGACAGTATCAGCCAGATCTCATCATTTGCACCTGATGCAGCCATGCGGCAGCTATTTTTTAAATATATTTTTTATTTTTTAAAATAAAATAAAACTCGTGTTTTTCCTGGTTTTTTCCCCCCTTCTTTCCGTTGTCATTGAAGAAAAAGAGATATGATCTTTCGATATTTGTTCATGATGTTATATGCGGCGTCAAGTGAATCATGTGTTTTATGACTTGATGATGATGGTTTATTTTCTTTAATTTAGTTGTAATTAATTTATATATTTCTCTTTCTTTCTTTTCTTTCCTTTCTTTCTTTCTTTCCCTCTTTCTTTCTTTCTCTCTCTTTCTTCTTTTTCTCTCTCTCTCTCTCTCTCTCTCTCTCTCTCTCTCTTTATTTCTCTTTCGTTCTTTTATCAAGTTAACCATTCCTCCTGATCTCTAACGGCGTGGTCTCATTGGCTAGTATCTCATATCAGTGCCATCGCAGAGAGGCAGGGTAGAATCTTGATCAGCTGTCGGTCGTTGATTCTGACAGAAACTGTCACATTTGACCACATTCCAGCTCAGGTGCTGTTTCAACCAACCAAGCATTCAAGCAGCTGAAACAAATGGAATCGCATTTCTGTATTTCTTGTGTTATATTTTGTCATATTGTTATACAGCTGTGTCATATCGTTATGTATCTCTATATCTCCAGGCCATTATTTATGTATCGTTTGTGGATGTCAGTCAATGGTTTTATTATTAGCTTTGGAATTCCCTATGATGAGTTTGTTTCCACCATTGTTATATCAATACATCCTGCACCGGTACCTTTTGTTTACTGCGTGGCGCTGTTGGACAATGCTGACACGGGAAGTTATTGAAGGAGGATCATTTATTATGAACGACTTTGCCGATACAGATAGAAGATAAAACGTAACAAGTTTAGTAACGACTGAATAGAACCTGCAGCATTTTTATGTACGATTTTAAAGGAGAAGTTCTGTAGCAACAGCAGTATTAATAATTATAAAAGACAAAAGATACATAGGAAAATAACAAGGGTCGAGTTTTGCTTGTCTGTTACTGTAATTTATCTGCTATATATTCTTTCTTTTTTTTCATAAATATTTTGTTACAGAAAGAAAGGCACGAAAGAATCCGGTCGTGCCCCGCGGCTTATTAAGGAGTATAATGTTGGTGCCCACATTTCTTGTCATCGGCAACATTGTTGGGTAATGTGGTCAGCATTACCTTTCCTAGACAACAACAAAAAAAAATTAATTCCCAGTTAAGGCCGAGCGAACCTAGAAGCCATCGATCGGGACCGAACTCCAGTAGAGCAGTTGTCTTCAATTAACCAGTTCACTTAACACAGCTCTTCGAAGTTTTCATGATTTAACTACAGTTCTGCTTGATTATCCATTAGAAGTGATAAAGTTCTGGACCGAAACATCAACAAAATGGGGTAATACTATTTTTATTATTATTATTATTATTATTATTATTATTATATATCGTTGTTGTCAACATCTTCATATATTTTTAGTTTTTCTACGCCACCATAATTTTCGTCTTCAAAATCCACATCGTTATCTCATCAATCTGTTTCATACATCTTCACCTTCTCCTCTTCTATCTCTATATATTCTACTGTGGTTTGTCCTAATGCTGCTTTAATATATTTTTCTTCATATTCTACATTACTTTCACTTTCATATCATCTTCTAACACCAACATTTCTTTCTTCGTTATCTTCTATTTCTTTATCCTCTACTCCTTCACTATCTTCTTCTTTGTACTCTACATTGGCTCTCTTTCTTCAGTATCCTCATCTTTATACTTTACAATCCTTCCTGTCCTACATTATTTTCTTTGTTTTGATATACATTTTCCTCTCTCTCTCCTCATTATTTAGCACGTTCTTCTTCGTTGTGTCCTTGTTTACTTTCTTCTTTGTCAATATAATCCTCATATATAATACAAAATGATGACATGCCTAATTTCTATACACACACACATGGGAGCCGCGATAGCTCAATGGTTAGTGAACTGGACTACCACGGACAAGGGGTAGGGTTCGATCCCAACCGACGGCTTCCAGGTTCACCCAGCCTTAAATGGGTACCGGATTTTTTTCTGGGAAAGTAAATCAGCACGGGCGTAATACTGACCACATTACCCCAAAAATCATGTGCTGAAGGTCTGTAAAATATAAGGTCACTAACACCATATTTCCCTATACGCCACTTGGCGTGACGGGGGTACTTTACTTTTACTTACACACATACACACACATACACACAAAATGTGAAATAATAATATTCACGAAGGCACAAACACAAACCTCATTATCCTATTTCTTGGGTTTGACGGGGAGGCAGGGTGGTGATTTGTTGGGGGAAGCGGGGGTTAACTCTGAGTCACTGAGATTAAAGGTCGGCGTGTCGGTCTCTACCAAATAAACAAACATGTATGAATCATTAATATATATTATTTATCTATATAATCGAACTCACGGCCATCTGATTGAAAAAAAAAAAAAAAAACTACCAGTGAAATCCACTTCTTCTTTCCTTCCTCATTTGCCTTTCAGTGTCAAGGGCAGAAATAAGTTGTCGCCTTTTGCCCTTCACTTCACCTCTGCTGCTAAGTTTCCTAGTGTTTCGAATATTCCGTCAATCCATCTTTTTCGTGGTCGGCCCTTGGGTCTGGTGTTCTCGCAATGTTTATTGAAGGCTCGATGTGTTGTGTTTTGGTCTTTTTGCCTTATCACGTGGCCAAACCATTTTATCTGTTGTTTCTTTATACTATGGCCCGGTGTGTGTGTGTGTGTGTGTGTGTGTCAAGCTTTTTTTTTTTATCAGTTCTTCATTTCTGATCATGTCTCTCAGGCTGTTTCCTGTTATTCGTCTCATAACATTTAATCTCAGTAGGTTATTTTTCTTGGAAAGAAGATTGTATTGTAGAGTGCCCGTTTTGCCTCGGCAGTTATTTCCTTGTTGGACAATGGTGGTGATAGTTGTCCAATTATTTGAGAAGCTTTGTTTCATCTTGAGTCTATTTCTGTTGTTTATGAATTGTCGTTTATCACTAGACTTCCTAGCTATTTAAATTCCTTTATTTATTTTAGTTGTCTGCCGTCTATAGTTATGTTGATGTTCTGTTTCTCGTTTGAGATATTCATGACTTCTGTTTTGTTGATGTTTATTTCAATGGTGCATTTTGTGCCTGTGCTCTTGAGTCTATTTAAGTGTTCTTGTAGGTCTTCTATTTTTCCATGTATTAGTGCCTGATCGTCTGCAAATAGAAGCTCATGGATCTCCTCTGTCTCTGGTGGGTTGGCTAAATTGCATATGTTGTCCGTTTTTGTAATAAACAGCGGGGGGGGGGGGGGAAGAGAGAGAAAGAGATAGTACGCACCCTTGTCTTACACCTGATTTAACTTCAAAGTGGTCTGTGTAACCGGCTGCTGTTCTGACTCTGCAGCTGCTGTTGATGTAGAGACTTCTAATTAGGTTGGTTAGATGTTGGTTTACTCCGTATGTTGTTAGTATCTCCCACAGTTGTTCATTGTTTACTCGATCGAATGCTTTTTCTGATCTATGAATTCAAATTTTTATTGCGTTCTGTCGTCTTTTCTGTTAGCGGTTTTAAGGTTTTATCGAGTATATCCTTTTTTCAGAACCCCATCTGAGAATCGCTTAAATGTAGTTATATTATTGATCTCAGCCCTTTTTCCATAATTTCGGTGCATAACTTTCCTACATGCATGAGATGCGATATACCTCTATATTGATTTAAGTCTCTTTGCTACCTTTATTTTTTCCATATTGGAACGATGGTTGCCTACTGCCAGTCTTGTGGGGCTTAGTTGTTGGTGCCATGCTGCATTGAATATTCTGTACAGCCGTGTAACTTATGTTTCTCCTGATGCTCCTATTGTTTCTACCGGTATGTTGTCTATCCCCTGTGCTTTTTTTCTTGGTATATACTTGATTACTTTTTCGATTTCCTTTTTTGTGATTTTGTGTTCATTGTTTGTGTACTGTTGCATGGTTCTTGTGTTACTGATAATTGGTGCCATGTATAATTGGTCTTCAAAACAGTCTTTCTATCTCTGTTGCATATGTTGGTTATGTGATATTGGCTGTCCATCTTTGTCATTTGTGACCTCTGTAGGATTGTGGCTATCTTTTCTCCCTGGTGTTGCTTTTACTGCTTTGTAGAAGTCTCTTCTTCCAATTTTTAAACAGTTTCGTACTTTCTTTAATTGCTTCTCTGATTGCATCGTTCCACCACAGGATGCTCTTTTCCCCTTCTTTTGTCCATAGTTTCGTTCCAAGTGCAATCCATTAGTTCGCCAAGATTAAAAACCTTCTTTAACTTCAATTACTCATGGGCGGAAAAAAATATGAGTACCTCCGAAGATGTAATCTGCCTGTGCAGTGAAGGACTCATGTGCACACGGCTGCCAGTGAAAAATAGATTAACATGCACAATTCAGTTCCTAGTCTCGAGGGACTTCATCAGAAGTGAAACTGGCGAACGCAAAAAAAGTACTTCGGTATCATATTTTTATTATCTTATATGTATCTTCTTTTTATTATCGTATATATATCTTAGGGATCCGCGATAGCTCAGTGGTTAGTGAACTGGACTACAAAGGACGATTTCGGGTTCGATCCTGACTGACGGCTTTCGGGTTCAGCCAGCCTTAAGTGGGTACCGGATTTTTTTCTGGGAAAGTAAAGTGGCACAGACATAATACCGACCACATTACCCCCAAAACCATGTGCCGGAGGTCTGTAAAAATTATGGTAACTAACACCATATTCCCTATACGTTACTTGGCGAAACGGGTTCTTTATTTATTTTTTTTAATACTTTATATATATATATATATATATATATATATATCTTCTTGTTATTATCTTATATGTATCTTCTTTTTTGTTATCTTATACATCGCGCACTTCCAGATTCCGAGGGTAATTAAAGGTATAAAGTTTTACTTGCAATCTCAGTCGTTGCTGTTGTATTTTTACCTCGGTGGGATTCAAAGAAGACTTATCAATAAATACAATACCGGTGTCGTTAGTCGCGACGCGTTGATGTGTTTTCTTTCGAAGATCTGAGCACTTATTGACTTGCTCGATGTACAATGAAAATGACTCATCAACTAATCTAAACTACCTCGATGTCACTCCACTTTACTTGGGGTTTTTTAAGTGGTAGGTAGTCACAAGACATTCTCCCAAATTGAACATCCTACTTTATATGTTTTCTGCTTTTACTTGAAGATTGTACTAACGATTATCTCTTATTCCTAATTTTGGTTTCCTCCGATCATTGCAACATACCATCTGTGGTGATTAACTTCCACTTCTAACTTGTCACAAAGTGGGCGCGTTTGGCACTGGTAATACTTGGTATGATGCAGCTGTTTAAAGCACTATTGTGACTTTCGTAGATAATTGTCAGTGATGACATGCCTGCTGGAATATGCCCAAGTAGAATGCTCTTATGTCTCATTGTTTCTGCACCGTAAATTGAAATAAGATTACATAATCCCGTTAAACATTAATTATAAGTATTTTAAGTATATTCGTCTGGTACACACACAAAATATCGCAAGGGCTTTTTTGTTTTTGTTTTTGTTTTGCTTCATTTCTGTGGCGAGCGGTGATTTTTTTTAAAATTTTAATTAACCTGAAGAATAAAGGTAGCATGCCTTGTGAAGTCACAAGGCATGTACGCACTGTTCTTCAAGTCAAGAGTTTTTATTTCAACCTTGAGGTGGGGGAAAAACAGGCCAGATTTAACTCCGCGTTAATTTTATTGAGAGACGGATATGTTTCTATCCATTTCATCACCGTTCCAGTCTAATAGACCATAATATCAGCCATATTTCTCCTTTCTCGTGCACGTTTCTCTCTCTCTCAGCCCGCAGATTATTTCCTGGCGGTTTCACGTTATGGAAAATGCAGTGTTGGTTTGCTGTTATTTGACCCTGGTCGATCCCTCGAGATGACATGTGACTACAGAGTGTGCGTGTGTGTACACGCTACCACCTCTCCCTCTCTCTCTCTATCTCTCTCTCTCTCTCTCACTCACACTCCTGGATACCAACCTCTGGTGTCACGTACACAGTCGTATCTGGGTGTCTAATGGCGTTGCGTGTAGGCCACCTAATGCGGCATTATCCGTCTCCATTTACTCCGTCTTGAAATGCCCTCACAGAAATGAAAGTCTTTAGTTTCTGACGCGACGATGCTGTGCGTTTATAGTGCAGTCGTCTTGTCGCTGGTAAACAATTCCCTTCCCACCCAGCTAAGTTATCCTGAATCTGCGTTGAGAATTTAACAAGAACTCAGAACCAAACACATGTTTAAACGAGTAATGCAATCTTATAATGACGAGACATTGACCATCCTACCGTACACCGACACATGAAACCACATAATCATAACCAAGTGCTAAATCTGTCTTTCTTCAATGGTACAGTTGCAGACAAAACCGACTTTTGATCTAGATATAATTATGTACCACAAAACACTTTGTTTTTTTAAGACTGAGATTTGAAAAGAAAGCGAAATATCTGGCTACACAGAACGGCAGGATCTATAAACTTAAGATGAAACAACCGAAATAAATAAAACAAAAAGAAGCAATATATATTATACAAACTATTAGAAGTAGTCTGATAAATTGTGGATTTTGAGAAAATAAAAAAAAATATATAAACTTTTGGTGGGGATTTGGGAAGAAAATAAGTGTACATCAAAATAAAGCAAGAGTGCACTTGTCAAAGTGGCATGACATACATAGATTGTATTGTATTCTATTTTGAAAATAATCGTCACGAGGATCACGAAACTAGTATTTTGACATTGACTACAAGTTAGGATAGTTCATAATGATCAAGCTTATCCTTGTTGGAACTGGGCTTCTATGTCAGAAGACAAATAATAATAATGATAATAATAAGTGAATATTGTTTCGAATTGAAACTTCCGATGCGACGGATCAACAAATAAGTTAATGGTGCATCTATATGTTCACAGTTTACAGCACGCTGAAAAAAAAATCAACAGAGAACAATAGACTGCTCGAAGTAATCTCTTGGCGCAAGCGCTGTGTCGAGGAGTACGGGATCCGACTTCGGGCTGTCGTTGTGCTGTTCATTTGTTGAGTGCTGTAAACATACTTCTTCCTCTGAATTGATTCGCTACACCATAGTGATCATCTCTAAGCCATTCTGTCATTCTATATACTATACTTTTATTTTACTTCTTCGTTAGAAACATGCATGTGGGATATTAATTTGTAGTAAAATTTGCATGTTTTTTTTTTTAATTACTCTATTCGTTATATTCAGCACATTCTTCTGTAAGTCTTGCATTCAAAAATATTTAAACATTTTCCAGCAGGTCTATCAATAATTCACGCACCACTGGAACATATGACGTGGGAGAAAATCTAGGCTATTTGAAATCAAAGTTTTGTTATAACCTTGTCATATGGTTTGCGGTTATTTTTTTCATAGCTATGTCCAGCCTTCGTTTAATTTACTTTCTGATCTTGCCATCGTTATTTTAAAAGCAGTAAGCATATCTTTCTTTCTTTCTTCTCTATGTCCCGTGTCATCTCCCTTTTAGCTTTAATACTTTTTTTCTGTCGTTCTCGTGGACAAAAATTATATTTTCCCAATCTTCAAGGGAAATTTTTTTAGTTTTTGTCCACAAAAAAAAAAAAAAAGATAAGAAATATCTATTAAATTGAAAAAAAAAACATTGATAACAATAAGTTAAATAACACATTAACCATTTTAATTAGTACACTCAGTATATTTTTCACGCAATATTTGCCTACACATTTGCGTCCTTATTGTTTGCCTGATTTTGTTTATATTATTATCTGTGAGTTGTTTGTGTTTCTTTATTAGAGCTGAAGAGGAGATTCGCTTTACATTGGAACATTTGTTCCATTCGGTTAAGTAGGTTGGACTGTGGGTGGGTGAGAGATAAACAAACAAATAAGAATACATTTGATAGATAGGGGAAGAGAAGGGAGGAAGGATGTTAAAATAAACGGAAACAACTAGAGATGTTGGTTGCACTTTGATTGTGCCGTTGCCATTAATTATTCATTCTGTTTATTCCATACCAGAGTGCGAAACAGTTACCTTGATTTTGTTTACAAGTTTTGTTTTCTGGGCTCAGGGCACACCCTCAATCAGTTCTTGTTGTGGAACTTATTGTTGAAAGTTGGCATGGTGTATAGCACGTACTCCAATGCTCTCGCTGTGATTGTGACTGGACTCACAGAAAATAGTGACTGGACTCACAGAAAATAGAGGGCCAATTTCCAGGGTGAACTGTAAGATTGTTCATTCCAGAAACAGGTGTCCAGTAATATTGGTTCACAAAAATGCCCGTTGAATTTCTAAACGCTATATTCAGCCAGTGTAAAGGTAACTAGCATTTTCTCAGCTATGTGTACATTTGAGAATGGTGTTTGTTAGTTCCTACTGCCCTTCTTTCAATAATACTAGTTACTGCAGGATCTGGCATACCGAACTGTTTCGGTATTGTGAAATACCTCAGTCGATCTTTAAAGCCAGGATGAAATTGCTCGTGGTATTATCTTAAGTTTATAAAAAGCGCTCCATTTCACAGCACGTGCACGCCTACAGTCTGCATCTGCTATTGGATAACTTGTAGCCAGTCAGCGAATTCACATATAAAGCTTGTCTTCACCTTCGAAACGTGGACTTAATCATTCACTCCACAAAAATGTCTTCCTATCGGCTGTAAACATTTTCAAAGTTGAGGTGTTGAGCAGATGTAGGAGAATTGAATCTAAAAACGAATCATCCGCGGTTGACAACCGGGGATTACTATTAATCTCATCTGGCGAGCTGGAGATTTCGAAATGAGATTCCCCAGTATTTGGGATTGTTTAAATATTGGCTGCCTCATGGTCTTTTCTCGAATCTACTTAGTGTCAATTGTGGTAGACCTGACTACTTGTCAGCCCGGGGTTGAGCCTTTTGGTATTACTTCTACATGTACTTTTGTTATCTCTGTTATTGTTATCACCTCCTTTATTTCTGTCATCTCCATTTCACTTCTTGTTGGTACCAGCATATTGGTTGTCAAAACGGGCGCTGTACAATACAATCTTCATCCCAACGTTGTGTTACCACTGACAGGCCTGGACCCTAGATGCAAGAACAATAAGAAACATAACATCTACTGAGATGAAATGTGTTAGACGAATGACAGGAAACAGCTTGAGAGATAAGAAGCGAAATAAATAACTGAGAAAAATGCTAGGAATAACTCCGTCATAGAATATACACACACACACACACACATATATATATATATATATATATATATATATATATATATATATATATATATATATATATATATAAATTAAATTAAAAAAGAAAAACATAAAATGGTTTGGCCACGTGACAAGGCAGAAAAATCAAAACACATCACAACGAGCCTTCAATAAACGTTGCAAGAACACATGATCCAAGGGCCGACCACGAAAAAGATGGATTGACAAAATATTCGAAACACTTGGAAACATAACAGCAGAGGCGAATATAAGATTAATCATAACCTTCTCAGTTCGTCATTACTTCACCAGATCCCTGCTATAAAAGCACGTAGTTTCCGTTGATTTTACTTAAGAGTGGTTTTTGTTTTTATAAATTTTCAAAATGATTTTAAAAAAAAATGTCTTTCTCTTAACGATTGTCTTTGTATTTCTTTGCTGAGTCTGTTTTCTCTGACTGCATTGGCGTGACGGGTTTGTGAACGTCGCTTCGTTCTCTAAAAGAAACACGCCTCACGCAAGAATGTAATCGCTATTTTGTGCCAAATGAAAGGTTGTTTGCTCTTATCTCTTTCTTTTATTTATCGAAACATTTCGTCTGACACGAATCTTAACTGCTTTATAACTTCGGCATGTTTGTATCTCACGGTATAGAGGGGCGCAATACGAGTCTGATGGACACTTAATTAATTACCTTTCTGATTTCGCCCTTTGTCAGCTTGTCTCGAACTTATTATTCTAATATCTTGATCAGTGTCACGCGTCATCTGTTTAAAAAAAATATAAACTCGATTGTTCTTTGCTGTACATGTACAAGTATAATTTATCAAACATATTATATATCTACAATTGTTATCTCCCTCATATAAGTCAATAAGATTTATTATGTTGAATGCTTAAACAAAACTATGGAAGTATTTTGTGAAAAATTATTACAGTTAAACAACATCATGAAAACAATTACATTTTTAATGTTTAAAAAGGTAACACTATTTTGATACATATTTAAACTAAGAAAAGGGAGCTTTGAAAACCTAATTGCAAACAGGAAATAAAGAATAAATAAAAAATAATCGAGATAATAAGAGAGAATATATCAGGGATTGAATGACAAAGTTCTTGTTGAAACTAATAATAATGGCAAGTGAAGAACTAAAGTGCTGTAAAAGTGGACTACATTTTACTTCTCAACCACAAGACATGTACTATTGATGCATTCAGGTGAAGATATGTAATCTCGATAATAAAATAAACTATTAATATTAATACACAATGAAATACAGATTTGCTTTGTTTGTTTCTTCATAACCAACCGAGCACTATCTATGCTTTCAAAAATAGTGTTGATCTTTTTATCATTGTAGACAGTTTTCATTGATGTAATCCTTGCCATTTTTACCTGCGCCCAGCTATACCTGGCTGGCAGATGTCGAATTTGAATCTTACCTTCTTCCTGGCTCATTAGTTTATGTTTCGTTTACCTTGTATTTCTAATTGGCCGAACAGAAAGCCCATCAGTGTTTACTTGGAACAGGAATCTCCAAAATATGGCCCGAGGCACTTAATTGGGTTCCTAGTTTAAATTTTGACTATCCCTGTAACAAAATCAGCTGTGTTTTTAATGTACAGATTTTGTACAAAGTACAAACTCTTTATAATTCTTCGTTAATTTATTAACCCTTAACACTTATGAAATAATTTTTTAAAAATTAATATATCCATAGTCTGACATAATTTGAAAATCCCTGAGTTAAACTATAAGGAAATACCCAGATGTGAACAGAACATGTCAAGAAAAAGCTGCATACTAAATTTGTTTAAGAGGCACGGGAGAAATGTGGTGTTAAGCAATTAAATGATGAAGTCAAGAAATTGTTTATGAGAAGATTGTTTGTTATAAATGATAAATGGATGGGAAAAAGGTAAGTATCACAGATAGAATAATGCCTCTGAATAAACAACAGAGCTTACGAGTGAATAATTGCTAAAGAAGCATAGAAGCAATCTTAGTAATTGAATTAGCTTGAGGAAATGAAAGTGGAAATTGCTTGTGACTTTCAGAAGTTTCCTAAGATGACATTATTACTTCAAGTGTTTTCTGCTGGCAGCCTAATCTTTACCTCAGCTCATGTTTTGCTTGGGTTAGACACTTTAAGATTTGTTTACTGTTTCCTGTTCTTGATTTTTTAAAATTGGTTAACAAATGCAAGTTGACAGCATTTAGGGCAGACTTATAGTTGATGATCAGTCCTTGTAATAATTATTATGAGATGGAAGAAAGATCCTCATTACTCCTTGAGCATGGCATATAGAGAGTATGGTGAGGTTATATTTTTGTTTTAGTGTGCTATGATCATCATTATTACACACTGGATACATCCATATCATGCGTTATAAGCATCTCCTCAAAATACTGAGAACATCCGAGGAGAACACTAACATATACGCAGAGTTTTTTTTTAAAACGCCATGATTGTATTATCCTGCCATCATATCCATATATAAACAAACATGCACATTCGGCCTGCATGAATCACATTGCCTCTTCTTAAGCAGCTTACTTTGGACATGCTCTGGAGTTTGTCTGAATGTTCCGCAGTCTCATGTTATAAAGCCACTGAGTCCTATCTTGTGTAAGTTTGCTCTGAGGTCACAGTGACCTGTTCTGAATCTGAAAATCTCGGTCTGCCCATGTCTGCTGAGTTTGTTTAAGCTGTCGTATTCTGGCTAATATTTTGCAAGTAACTCCATGTATTCTGTTTACCTAGCTTGTTTCAAGATTGTCTTTATTTCTTTGAGGCTCTGGGGTTGGCTGGACTATTGAATGTTTTTACCAGTTCATCTGCTTTCTCAATTTTAGGGATGCCACAGTGTGCTGGTATCCACTGCAAGACTAGTCCTGTCTTTTCTGATGGTGAACATATGTTGTTTTTTTTATTTCCTGAATTCTGTCCTATTTCAGGCTTGACATTGCTTGTATGACTCACTTTATGTCACTAAGGATGAAATTTTCAGATTTAGGGCCTCTGTGTATTGAGAGTTTGTACGGCTGTGTGGAGGGCCATTACTTCTACTCTGAAATGTGTGCACATTTCTTCAGCCAGAATGGAGTTTGTTTCTGTCTTTCCATTTGGGTAGATTATATTAATGTCACTTTCTCCATTCTTTGATGCTTTAGTTGCAGTTTCATTTGTGAGTACCTGTGTGTATATGTTTCTGAGGTATATTTTTAGAGCATGATATAAATGATGGGGCTCTCATTTATGTCTCGAGTTGCTCATTGCATGAATCATATAAAACGTGAAGATCTCTGGCACGTGCAGAGATCTGTGATATATTTTTATACTATCATTATCCCTTTTTGGAGTCCCAAATCATAAAATTGCACAGCTCACTTTATGAACAGAAACTTGGTTGGTGTTGATTACATATGCAAGAGATCCTTTCAAATTCATGCTAGTGAAGCGACATCACAATTTCACAGAGGTCATTTGCAAATGAAAACAAGTTTGTTTTTTATTTTGGAGTGAGGGGAGGGGGTGTGTCCGTCCAGTGCGATACCAATCATCCTATAATTTTCTTTGTCTCCATCATTGAGACATAGGCCCCCCAGTCATTTCTTCTATGCGGTCTCTTCTGATCTTTTCCAAATGAGAGTTATCTTTGTGTTCTATATATCAAGGTTTTATCTCCCGCACATCCTAATCATCTTCCCTGCTTCCTCTTGGGTTTCAGTGAGAGCTTGTATAATAATGCTTGTAGTTGGCTTTCAAAAAGTAATGTTCTATCCAGCATCCATATTTTTTCATATCATTTCTTCCATCATCAGTTAATTTATTCTTTACCACAGTTCACCTTTTCTAAAGGATTTTGGCATTTTCTGTTTTCAAGATCGTTGCATCCATGATTTACTAAGGTTGACCTAGCAGAATATGTTGCGGGGAATCAGCAGTGATGCTTCATAGCTTGTACTTTAAAGTCTGAAGTGGCCTACAAGAAAAACCATGCTGGCCATTCAAACAAAAATTATCTGATGTTATGTGTGGAGTAGTTCCAGCTTGAGGGAATGCTCCAGAAGCATTGCTCCCAAAATGTAAATCCCCTTTTATTGGATGGAGACCGACAAGACACTTAGTTACCTACACACATTTTGATATCTTGTATTCCAACAAAGCTTCTCTATATTTTACTCTCTCTTGCAGAGTGCTTCAAGTTAGACTCACATTGTGAATAACCCAGGGAAATACTGTCTCATCAGCACTTTGGCACTCAGAGAATTGAAATTCATCTACTCTCACCAATCTATTCAAATGAGAGGCAGATGGAAATGACGTGAACGTCCGTTATAGTGTACACAACAAAAAAAGTGAAAGTTCATTGCCATTGAGAGGTTTGGAAATAGACAAACAAACAAGGCACTAATTCAGCTACTTTATTGATTAAAAAAAAATGTTAATCACTTGTAACAGCATACATTCACTTGAGAATGAATATGTAAATTCTAAACAATAGGCAGAATCAATATTTCTACCAGTCGTTTGTGTGGTTCTTTAAGTCCCTCTGACAGACCTCAGTAGGTGAAAATGCCAGAAAGACAGTTTGTATGTGAAATGAAAATAATTTATGCTGGAAAAGAAACCATAAAATCAATTAAAACCCTTAATGTTACAGTAAAAAAAGTAATACAGACAAGCACAACATCTCCCAACCACCAAATGTCTTATCTCTGCTCTGCTTCCTTTACTGTTTTAATAAAGATCTGCTACATTAATTATGATGAAAGATTTTGGGCTTCATGATAACAATCATAAAATTGACAATATTGCATGTACAATCCACATTGTGCATTTGCATGTAGAATTGAATTGTTTATTTAAAACTATGTCAATGGATGTAAGAAACAACATATGAGAAATATGATGTTTCTGGGCTGAGTTATAAATTTACATATGGATGTTACATTACCTTGCTATTAAAATAAATGATTGGATCTTTATAATCCTACATTCTCATCTTATGTACAGATGTATGCCTGCACATGATGCATGTGTTTATAAAGTATAATTCATATACAAAAGAACAATGTAATTGGTGCAATAGATTTGAGGGAGCCTCACAGTTAATTTTTCCAAAGAAAACCACAGAGAGCATTCAAGTGAAAGACAGATCACATTTTTGAACTCATCATAAAGGGAGACTAGTCTACTGAAGGTTTACTTGAAGGGTTAAATACAAAGTAAACAAGCTAGAGGCAGACAAAGGTTGAAGGGGAATGACAGCATCAAAAGATGGACAGGAGAAATTTTGATAGCATAAATTAAGGTAAGAGCCAGAGTTAAATGACTCTTTATGATAGTCAGTCAACCTTCCTTGGGGAGAATGCACAAGATGATGATGTATAACTTAGTGCGATAGCAAGATGCAAAAAAGAACATTTCCTACATTTTGATAAAAAGGCCTCTTTAGAGCATGCAGACAAAAATAATTGAAAACTAATACAATAATTATAGATAACAAACTTATGAACAGGAGAAAAGACTCATGGAACCATTACGTCCAAAGAGGGAGAGGGATTTAAATGAAGGGTCAGAGAACAAATGATAAATAGGCTTGTTTCATGAGGACTAGTGGACATATAAGGCCTTGAGTAATAAAACCATATTGTGTAAACTATTTCAGGCAAAAAACTTGCAATATTTTCTTTCTGTTCTCACAGCGCCTGAAGTGTTAGCACAACAGCCATATGGGAAGGAGGTTGATTGCTGGTCCATAGGTGTTATAGCTTATATTTTGTAAGTAAAAGAGGTGTTATTTTTCTATATACAAACTGATTATTTTGTAAGTGCCGAGTAGTTATTGTGTAAATACCCTGTTATTGCAGAAACCATGAACTGTTAATATATTTGTCTCTTGACAAAATGGCTCAAGTGCCAATTGCATGGATTACTTTTATCCAATTGATAAGTCTTTGAGTTTGAACTTGTAAACTAAGGACAGATCTAAGTTCTGGGTAATGTTGAAGACATTGTAAACTCAGATTCATGGATGTACTTCTCTTTGTTTAATATATTGAGCATTGAATATTGAATGCAGCAGAAAAAGAGGGGAAACAACATTTCAAGTAATAAATTAAAAATGAGTAAAATACATATTAATGTAAGTGGATAGAAAATGTGTTTAAAATTAAGTTAAAAAATTATTTTTAACTGAAGAGCAAAGTTGATATATCAAAGTGCTGGCAGAAGGTATGAGAAAATAAAGATTAAAAAGAAGGTATGGAAAAAAAAATCACTGAGGATTAAATATATGGAATAAAGAATGAGGATAGAAAGTATGTCATGAAAATGGAGTATAGAAAGTATGAAAAAATGTGGAGGAAAAGTCTTCCAAGATCAAGCCATAATTTTTTTTTTTTTAACCCCTCCCCAGATTGTGTGGTTATCCTCCGTTTTATGATGAAAATGATGCAGAGTTATTCAAACAGATATTAAAAGCACAGTATGAATTTGACTCACCTTTCTGGGATGAGATATCAGACTCAGGTGGGTGTTTTATGTGAGAAATCTTCATGTTTTATGTGATTCATGCAGGCAGAATGTGCAGCCCTGTTTATATAAGATTATGATAGAATTATATTAACATGTGGTATAAGAGAAGAAAAAAATTCCACGGTGTGGAATATTCACATTGCATGTTGCTATGTACATCACAGAGTACGAAGAATAAAGCTGTTTTAAGAATTTACCTTATCTAAATATCTCTTTTGTAAATTCATTTGTGGCAATTGCTATGTCACAAAATTAGATTTTTACTGGTATCTATTTATAGTTTAGAAAGTAGAGTATGAAATTCCTGACAGCAATGAAACTGGTTTCATGGATAGAATAGAATAGTGTGCATGCAGAATTATTGGAATCTAATACTTGGGATAAAGGGAGGGTGTTTCTATTCTTGAGTGAATATACTCCAGTTAACCAAACTATAAATAAAACTATTTCACTTCTAAAATTAAAAGGAGCAGTAACAGATAATAAAAGCTCTGCCATCCTCTTATCCATAAACTTACGGCTATGAGATGAGCATTTCACACAAAGATATGATTATATAGTGAAATGTATAACTTTTTTTTTTAGAATTTTTTTTTTTTTTTTTTTTTTTTACATCAGTACAGGTTTGGTAAAGATTATAACTAACTGAAAGATCGAAAATTCCTCAAAGATAATAATTACAAATTAAATAAGGGGTGAGCCTTCAAGTTTAGTGCGGCAAGAGGTCAATGCCTCGGAATCATGATCCAGGCAGGGTGAGTGCACTCACACATATCATCACCTCCCTTCCTAGTGTCAAGAAACAAAAAGGTCAAAACACTTGCTTGATGGGGGAACGCTTTTGACGATCAGACTGCCTCCTATTGCAAAGCTCCGTATAAAGAGTTTCCTATTATTATCACAAATAAAATAAAGTTTGAATATTTAGGGTACATTGATTCCAACAATGGAGACAGTTTTGAAAAAAATAATAAGAATTTTGCAGTTGCCTCACAGAAACTAACAGCAACACATCAATCATATTATGAAGATTAGGCTCCTCATTTCAAGCACTGTATTCATTAGATTACACGTCTGATAGCACTAACTAAAATCATGTAAGATAAGTGAGTGGAGTCTACGAGATAAATACAGTCGAACCTGTCTAAGGCGACCATTCACGGGACTTTCAAAAACTGGTCCCATAGGACAGGTGGTCCTGCCTCACAGGTTTCACATAATAAATAGAGCGATAAAAAAAATTTTATCCTAAGCACTATGAAAACTAACCTGCAAATCAGCGTAATCCATGAGTAGAACATAGTGCACATGTCGGTCTACAATAGCCACTGGTTGGACACTTTTCATAAAACACGATAGTTAAACACACAAAAATAAAACACACATACACAGATTCCACTTATACTGTACATGTATCACTTTTGACTTGAAAAAAAATCCAATATGGTAGTCTGTTGTTTGACAGATGAAATAAACGATAAGTTCAATTTTTCTCTCAAGTCCATGATAACGTCTAGTATGTCAGATCTCCCGTTTGTTATTGAATAGGTGCGCAGAAGCTCCAAAGCATTATGTGCATCTGCGATAGTGTATGTTTTCTCAATGTCAGTAGAATCTTGTTCGTTGTCTGATTCACTATTCACATCCTCAGCAGCTAAAATTGCAGTGGCAGGAAGATCCCAGTTTGTTTCTATTGTGTTGCAAGTTTGGAGCCCTGAATCAATCATGGAGATGTCTGTCAATTGGTATCCAAACAATTCTTTTGAAAGGTTATCCAAAGCAGTAGAAATTGCAGTAGAAACAATTTGCACGTCGGTCTTTGATGCAGATTCCATGTGCGTCAGAGAATATGCGTGTGTTTCAGCAGGACAATGAAAACCTGCTTTACAGAAACACTTAAGGATGGTTGAGTTGTCCACTTCTTTCCATGCTGCAGCAATCCAGTAGACTACATCCAGTAAATTGACCTGTTTCATGAGTTCGGTTCCGGAAGCATCCTTGTTTGATTCCATGACTGTGATAAGATGTAGAAGCTGTTTTTGTCTAAACTTTAATTTAAATGTCTGAATGACACCCTGGTCTAGGGGTTGAACTAATGCAGTTGTGTTGGGTGGCAGAAGCTGCAGCTTAACATTCTGTAGTTCGATCTTGGGATGACAGGTAGCGTTGTCAACAAATAAAATAATGTGGCGCTTTTTTTTCTGCATCTTATGGTCAAAACTTTTCAGCCAATCTTCAAATATAGCTGCAGTCATCCATGCCTTTTTGTTGTTTCTGTAAATCACTGGCAGTGTGTTTATGTTGATGTTTTTAAAAATCCTAGGGTTAGCTGCTTTCCCAATCACTAAAGCCGGTTCTCGTTCCTCCAACATGTTAGTGCATAGCATCACTGTTATTCGCTCTTTGCTTTTTTTACCCCCCAGCGCATTTTTCTCCTTTGACAAAAAATGTTTTGTCCGTAGTCGCTTTGAAAAATAACCCGGTTTCATCTAAATTAAAAATGTCTTGAGCAGCGTAACCATAGCATATCTTGGATAATTTAGAAGTCCAGTCAGCCGCAGCACTCATATCTGAATCACCGGCTTCGCCACATTGCTTACCAAACACAAGATTGTGTCTTTTAATGAAGGCCTCTAACCAGCCGTTCGATGCTTTAAAGACTGAGTTTTCCAATTCTTTTGCAAACTGTAAAGCTCGTTCTTTGATCATCGGCCCAGATAACGGAATTTTTCGTGCAAGTGCTGATTGACACCATTTCCAACAAAGTGTATTTATGTCTTCATTTCCCGTTTTCCTGCTATTCCTTCTTTTCATACTTGGTGCATTATTTTCAAAGTCATTCATATACTCGGTTTTTCTCTTTAACGTGCGTAAAATCTGTGTCTTTCCCACTCCAAACTGTTCTGCCAATAATCGCGAACTTTTACCTTGCTGATTTTGTCGAATCACTGATATTCGTTCTTCCAGCGTTAATGCTTTTGGTTTTACACTTTTGACACTGGCCATTTCCTATATTGTGTGTAACACTTTTAAAATCCACAAAAATAATTCACTGAGATACTGTACATGTACATGAATACACTCTAAGCGGGCAATGACTAATTCTTTAGTTAATTCCTGTAATTTATACGGGCCACGCAATGGTCTACTCTGGTCTAGACGGAACCGCGAAGTGATGTCACTTCACGAATCATAGATCTGTGTCTGCACCAGTATTGACTGATAAACGTAACACGTCCCACTGTAATCTGGGACTCACTAAATACGGGAAAACATCAACACCTGTAGACACCTGTGTCGATCGTTTATGGCTCCCAGCGAGACGAAGGACTGGCTGGTCGTCGTAAACGGGATAAATAACATTGGCGGCGGTTAATTAGCCTGGTCTCTGGTCGCGTCATACGGTGAGCGCCGTAATCAGTGTTAGCATATAGTAAAAAACTCGGGGAAATTGTAGACCCGGTCCTATAACCAGGGAAACGCTTTAAACAGGTGGTCCTAAGACCAGGTTCGACTGTAGTTCCAAGATATCTTTGTCTACATCAAGCATCATAATAGTCTTGAAATATCAGTAATTGAAAGCATAATTCCCTGATGAATTAAAAGATGGTTATAAAGACAATAATGTAAATGATCAAGTGTTCTTGTGACAGACTTCACACAATGTCAGGCAACATAGCTAGGTAATGAAAAATATTCAGATTGACTGTTAAAGAGTAATGTCCTTGATTGAATAGGCTTCTTAATGATGATGATGAGATATGATTTTATACATCTACACTAAATACCTTTTTTGTCTCTTTATGTAGCACATTGTCTTTCATCTATAAGTGATGTAGTTAGTTTTTTGGGACTTGTATGAATCTAGCAAGAGGCAAAGTCTCAAATGTGAAACAAAAGGAAATTAGGCGCACCTCAAGGGACACTTAGAAAAACATTGAATTAGAAAAACACTGAAAGTGGAGGCAGAGATTGAGAAGCTTGCCCTAAGCAGGGACATGTGTCATGGTAAACTGTTAGTGTAAAGTGAATCTAGTTGTCACACAGGGGTCATAGCAGCAAATGAAATAATGTGTTTAATATTAGGCCATATCATTGATAAATTATAATTGGCATAGGATAATACTTCTTCAGTCAATCAAAGCACTTTATTACACTTTATGGTGCATAGACCACAGATAAAGACTTTTCATCCATCCCATTTCTTGAACATCTTCTCTATTCCTAGACCAATGTTCTTGAGGATTTCTATTACTAACATTACTTCTCTTTTCCATGTATGCATGGGCTTTTTTGCTTTCTTTTTCCCTGTGGATTTCTATATGGCTCAGGTTTTCCTAGTGTATATCCAACCCATCTCTATTTTTTTTTATTAATCTATTGCACAATTGATCCTTGTTTTGTTCTTTCTTGGATATCTTCATTTATAATCTTATCATACCATCTGATGTTCAGAGTTTTCCAATCATTTACTTACAAATGTCTGTAACTTTTATTTAGTTGTATTATTCAGCATCTATGTTTCTGACTCATTAGCACAAACACAAAACTTAGACTATTCAAATAAAATGTACTATCAACCCTTACGTATGCGTGTGAAAGCTGGAAAACAACAAGAGATATAGAAACAAAGTTGAACGCATTCGAAAATAAATGTCTAAGGAAAATACTTGGTATAGCATGGAACGAATTCAAAACGAACGAGGAAATTAGAGAAATCGCCAATCAACCACTAATATCTTCAGTAATAAAGAAAAGACGATGGTCATACGTTGGACATGTGATGAGAAGAGATAATAATCGAATAGCAAAGCAAGCCCTCATATGGGCAACAACAGGTAAAAGAAAAAGAGGAAGACCCAGGGAGACACTGAGAAGAACATTGATGAGAGAGGCAAGAACAGCAGGAGTCGGCTCCCTCAATGAGATAGAACTGCTTGCACAGAACAGAGACAGATGGCGAGATTTGATAAAATATCTTTAAAAGAAAACTGCTAGAACAAAAATTCATATAGGAGAAGGTGTATCTTGGTCTACGCCCTATGGGCCGGTTACGGCTCGAAAGGTCAATAGATAGATAGATAGATGTTTCTGAGCCATATAAGAAGACTGTTTTTTTTTCACATTTGTAATACTTTTCGTGTAAAAATTTACTTAATTTTTTTTAATTTTTAATTTTAATTAAATAAGAACTTTGCAATTGATGAGACATCACTATTGAAACTATAAGAATTAAATTATGAGTAATATGAGTAGTGAACAGCAGTCAACGCCTAAATAAATAGGGAAGTTTGAGTAAGTAAAACAGTGCATAAGACAGTTGTGTGCACTGTCACACAGTCTGCTCAATTTATATAGTGAATTAATTGTCAGATCCTTAGAGAGTATATTGGGAATATCAGTCAATGGACTTAATGTTAACATCTTGACACATGCCAATGATATAGTATTAACTCTAGATCAACATTTCTGGCTATTAAAATATTACATGTATGTCCAATATCTCCTTTTAATATCAATTTTCATGATCTGCAAAATTTTCTCTTTTTTTTTTATTTATATTGTGATACATTTTAATTATAAAAGAGGTCAATACTTAAATCTGAATTTTCTGACATGTGGTTCAAAATTTTGCTTCAGATAATTTTGTCATAAGCATCAAAAGAATTTGTAGATAAGTACACACATGGGATTTTTGAAGTGCATTACACAAAAGCTTGTTTTGCCATTTTGTGTAGAAGAGGAAATATTTTAACAGCAGGTAAAATAAAAAGAGAGACAGAGAGAGGAAGGCAATAGAAAATATTTGACAGCATAGCAGTTTTGTTTGGAAAAAGATTAACAGTAGATTTGATAATCATCTATGACGACTGAAATACATAGAAAGACTGTTGGCATAATTGATGATGATGGTGAGTAGGCATAAAGTTCTATACACCAGAGCTATGACCATCACTCCTACACAACACACATACATATGCACATGAAAGGAGGGAGAGAGGAGAAAGGAGTAGGTTGTTACTTCTGTTTTTGTGGTCACTCTCTAAACATCTGTCAGTGGTATAATTTGTATTGGTTGCCCCAGGGGATGAACCCAGACAGTCATAGTATCTCAGTGGTCAATAAACTGGACTATTAAAGACAAGAGATTGCGTTCAATCCTGATTGAGAGTTTCCAGTTTCACCCAGCCTTAAATGAGTACCAGATTTTCCTGGGAAAGAAAAATGGTACATTTGTGATACCGACCACATTATTCTTCTTCTTCTATCCTTCCTCTATTGCCGTTGGCGTCGAGGGGAGAAACAATCTGCGATTCTTTGCTCTTCTGTTGGCCTCTTCTGATGTTATTCCTCCTAGTGACTCTAGTATTCCCTTTATCCATCTCTTTCTAGGTCTTCCTCTTAATCTGACGTTTTCATAGCGTTTGTTTATGGCTCTTTGATTCATTGTTAGTTCTTTCTGTCTTGTTATGTGGCCGAACCAATTTATCTGTTGTTTCTTTATGTATTCGATGACTGGTTCATTTCGAGTTTCTTCCTCAGGTCAGTGTTTCTTACTCTGTCCCTTAAGCTGTTTCCTGTCATTCTTCTGACACATTTCATTTCGGTGGTCGTTATCTTTCTTATTGTTCTAGAGTCCAGCGTCCAATTCTGGCACTGATAGCACAGAGTTGGTAGAAAAATTGATTTGTATATTGCCCTTTTTGCTTCCGTAGTTATTGCTTTGTTTTTCAATAGTGTTGATACTTGGCCTATAACTTTGCATGCTTTGTTACACCACATTATTACACCAAAAAAATGTGAAGGTTTATTTTAAAAATGTTGGCACTAACACCATATTCCCTAAATGCTACCACAGGGTGTGTTGGAGATCTTTCTCTTTTTTTCTTTCTGGGATGAACCAAACTCTCTGTCCACTTTAGTACACTCCTTGGGCGTTTGTGGTGATAGATAAAGGGCGTGTATTATACATCAACTAGAGAAATAATTAGATATCTTGGTCAATTAGAGGAATTGTATGATTAAATGTCAATTAGAGGAATCATCAGATTAAAAGTCAACCATAAAAATTATTAGATTACAAATGAACTAGAAGGATCTTTAGATTACAAGTGAATTAGAGGAATCATGAGATTACAAGTCAGTTAAAGGAAATTAGAAGTTAATTAGATGAACCATGGAATTACAAGTCAGTAAGAGGGATCAAGTCAATAAGAGGGATTGTTCGATTGCATACACATATAAACACACACACACACTTGATCAACTGTTGACAGAGACAGAGTTCACATGGATATTTCTTGTAAATGGTGGGGATGATTCTGTTAGCCGTTAAGAACAGTCCAAATTATCATTACCATTTTCTTGATTACTATCATTATCATTGATTTTGCCATGCAATGAAGAAAGAACAACTAGAATATATTGTGACGACCAGACATGCAATGAAGAAAGAACAACTAGAATATATTGTGACGACCAGACTTGCAATGAAGAAAGAACAACTAGAATATATTGTGACGACCAGAAAAATGTAAGGAAGAATAGACAGTTTAGGGAATAGCTTGGTAATCAACAACAGAATTGATAAACAAACAACTGTAGAGATAGAAAGTTGTAGAGAGAGACATGATCACCTACACCTACAGGCGTGGCTTGATGATGATTGAAAAATAATTATTCAGTAGAGCATGAATCAGCCAAAACATTGAAGCCCCATAAGAAATATTCAACTTAATAGAAGCATGCTTCAGTGATGATTGATAATATGTTAGAAATTCTGTTCTGGAAATAATCAGATAGAAAAATCTGTATTGTCAGGATATGCAGCATCCTGTTATGTTAGTTCAACTGTAAACATCTTGATATCTTATGTCCCAAATATGTGGCTTGCTGATGATTATTTAAAAATTCACATGTTAATTATGACATGTGAATTTGTTTCTCCTTATTTATTTCCTCTGCATTTATGTGTAGCCTGAAAAGCACAGAAAAGCTGGAGGGTTGAGGGCAGAGCAAGTATGTAGTTCATTCAGAATATAGATTTTATTTTGACCTCTACACAGGGACAGACTGTTGGAAACCCCTGGGCCTCACTTTTGTGTGTCTGTTATATATGACTTATCCTTGCTAAATCTGCAGCTAAAGACTTCATCCGCCATCTCATGTGCAAAGACTCAAAAGAAAGATACACATGCAAACATGCCATAGCCCATCCATGGTAAGTTTTTATCTAATCAATAAATATTGCTCTTATGGTTTGTTTCGAAGTACTTAGCAGAAATGAGCATGAACTACAAATGGTGTCTCTGTTTATTTTCCAAATCTTGTTAACTCTGTTTTCTTAAATTTAATATTGGAGACTTTCTCAGGAAAATTAGGGGAATAGTGCATGATGCTATCCACATCACTCATAAATGGGCTGATGGTCAGTAAAAAATGTTGACACTAACTCCATAACTCATGAGCACCACTTCATGTAATGGGAAGCTGTTCTTATTTACAAACAGTGGCTAGTGAAAGTCCGCAAAATGCTGTGACAACAATGTAATTATTAATTTTTTTTTAAAATTGTTATAACCATTGATGTTACAATAACTATTAATGACTAGAAATAATTTAAACATTTTATACACAGAGTGAGAGAGAGAGAGAGAGAGAGGAGACAAGTTTTGTACTTAAATCTTTGTGGTCAGCCCTTCATGCTGTGGTTCTGTGTCCTAATCTAGTTTATCCCTTTCACTACAGCTTTCATGAATCTTCGCCAAACATTTTAAGGTCATTCTCTTCTTCAAACAAACTTGCATGTTTGACTTGCAGTTCTTTGTATGCAGGATGGGCAGAATTAGGAAATAAAGAACCTCCATCAGGCCTTGAACATTGCGTTTGGGGAATATGGTTTTAGCACCCACTGTTTTTATTTATACCACCACAGCACTTTACTGGGTAATGTGGTTAGCACTTTCACACACACACACAAATCTCCAGTACCCATTTACGGCTGGATAACCTAGTTATTGGTCATCAAGAAAATGAACCCCACCTTTAGTCATCAATAAACAGTTGTCTAAGCCACTGCTTTAACATAACATTGAGTTATTGAGTTATTTGCGGGTCATCATCATTGCATTCCGAACATAACATCTCACTTGCTACAACAGATATGCTTTATTTATGGTCTTGTGTTCTGCTCATAAAGCTCAAGATTTTTTCTTTGAAATGATCTTTTGTTGATTATGTGTAGTTGCCCAACATGTGCAGGTCAGACATTAAGGACATATTTGATGGTATTATGTAAGATTTTTACATTTAGTAGTGGGAGACTAAGGTGGCTGGGTCATGTAAGAAGAATGGAAAACAATCGTATTCTAAAACAAATATTCTATGGTGAACTTAGGAATGGAAAGAGACCAAAGGGCAGACAAGTGCTGAGATATAAGGATGTTTGCGGGGCTTCCTTAAGTGAATTCTCTATCAGCGAAAGAAACAGGGAGGATCTAACTGCAGATGTAACACATGGAGAACAAAAATAAAAAATGGCACAGTAACATTTGAGGAAGCATTGATGTCATATTCAGAAGATAAAAGGTGCTGGAGAACAGAGACGAGGACAGGCACCACAAGTACATCTTGTTCATTCTTTGGACGGACCTGTCTATCCAATATTGGCAGATTCAGCCATGAGAGAACCTGATCAGTAAAACAGTATCCAGCATAAGACACTAATATTTTATCAAATTACTGACTCATCATGATTGTTTGCTACTAACAATCTGTCAAGACATCAAAGGTCATATATGTAAGTATTGTTATGAGTGTGCAGAGCTAACATAAATACACAACAGAAAACATATGTAGAAGGCACTGAGTAAGTTAATTCATATATGTAGTTGTTAATCATTGCCTCTCTACATGAAAATGTTGCACCACTCTTTACCTGTTTATGGTCTTGGTGTGTGATTATGCAGTTTGTATTTATTATGAACAAAAATCACCATCAGTCATAAACAGTGGTAACTATCAGTTACCACTGTTTATCAACATCCTAGTAAACATGCAGAGAGAGAGAGAGGAAAGGAGGGAGGGAGAAAGAGCAACAAAAAATAATGAGCAGGACTTGATTAATATCTAACTTCTAAAACTCAACACATTTAATTAGCCATAGGGCCCTAGCAAAGTACTTAGCAGTGTCATTATACAAAGACTGTCCAGTGAAGTTCAAGTAAATCTAAACAAGTAGGAGACAATCTTCACAATAAACATAAACTGCTTGAAGCGCAAAATTATATTTCAACAAGTTTTCAGAATTTTGAGAAAAGAATGTATAATTAAATGTTTTCAATTTTGGAGAAACTTTTGACAGAAAATATGAAGCCAAATACTAATTCTAAGAAATGTTAAACAAATTAATAACAGTTATCATAATCATGTAGACTAATTTTATGTGTTTTGTTTAAGAAAGTAGTTAACTGTTCAGAGTAAACATGCGACTGTGCCAGAAGTGTCTTCACGCATCTATTCAATTCTTGACTGCTGTAGACTGAATGATGAGGTTGCATATTTTCTCTAGAAATACAGTTGGTAAAAATTGTGTGTACTGGAAAGCTGAGAATGTGCAGATGATGTTGCTTTAACCCTTTCTGTACATCTTGACGCACTGTGCACCATGCTGATTTCGGTCATGTATGTTTCATTGCGTAGTGCGTAACTCTCAATTTAATTGGTGTAAACTGTTATCAAACCATATTCTTTCAAAATGTCTTGTATCATCTTGGTGAAATCTAATACCTTGTTCAGTTATCTAAAAATTCATATATAATATGTTATGTGTTAGATAAATATATAGCAAATAGTTTTATATTTAAAACCTTGACAATTTTTGTCTCTGAAATCTCTTTCATTGCATTGATAAAAACCTCTCGTACTGAAAGAGTTAATAATCCAATTTTAACAACACATTCAAGATAAAACAAACTGTACACATATAGTCAACTTGTTCTATCGAGTAGACTTCTTTAATAGACTAAAGTTATAACGTAAAATATAAGAAAACCTTCTGTGATTAAAATATAAAATATTAAGCTACCAGCAACTCATCATCAGCATGCCTGAAAAGCATAGTAAAACCAAATAAAATAGCCAGCTACCCAGCAAGGGTATTAAAGGGATGTACATGGCCAATAATGCTTTTATTAAACATGGTTGACTGTCCAGTGAATCACAAAAACAACACAAGGATTTGTGAGAGCTGTCTATTTTCACTGCTTTTGTATGTATGTATGTGAATGCTAGTAAGCTCCAGGAAATGAAACATCCAGGCTCCCATAATTTTATGAAACCTGACCTCTGAGGTCAATTCTGAGAATATTTGGACAAAACAAAATCAGCAAACCAGAACTGTTCAAACAGTTTAAAGCACACACAAAAATGCATGCAGTAATACTTGTCAAAACATAGAGAGAGTGCATATCCGTAAGCCATTACTTGAATTGCCTTCATATAGTGGACTCCCGGTGGAAGTTGAAAGAGAAAAATCAAAAGTTAGTCTAACAAAGTATTTGAGATTGATGCTTGTTGTGGGCCACCACACTTGGTCACCTTTAAGGAAATATGACCATAGACCCAACAAGGTGCAAAGATTCTGTTGTTGGCTAAGGTTAAGATATCACTCAAAAACAATGATTAATTTCAGAAACCTAAATTAATGAATTGTTTTAATTAAATCACAGCAATTACCTCCAGGGCTGATATTCTTTCATATTTATTTTGCTATAGTTTTATTATTTTGAGTCAGGTTTCAGTAGAGTGGGGCATCCATTGCTAGAAAGTCATAACATATATAGTGTGAGAGGTAACACTTTCATGTTGTGGCTGTTGAAAACACTCCAGGACAGTCACTGTTGTTACAATAAGTATATTTGTGTCTTATTTTAGAACAGACATGTAATTTTCAACTTACAGGCAATGTCAGTTTTTTATTAGATTATTTTGTCAATATTACATTTAATATTGTGTGTTCAATGTTGTCCAATGAAAGTATGTATGAATATTCTCACACATCTCTGATAATTTGTGTGTTTGTGTTCCACCACACTGTTCCAAAATGTTAGACTGTGGAGAGACTTTCTTGTCTTACAAGGTAGTACAAGACATACAGCTCACTGATTGCATTATTTGTCACTAACCAAAGACGGAATAATATAAGATTCCAGGTGTGTGACTATAACATGAGTACTACCTGTATTTTTTTATGTGTGTATAGATTCCAGTAAGACCATGTAAAATATTTTCTAAGTAATACTAAGTATTAGTATAGGACAACAGACAAGAAAGTCACTGGAGTCTGTAGAAATGTGGTTTTACAGAAGAATGTTGAGAGTACCATGGACAGCTAAGAAGAGTAATGAAGATGTTCTGAAAGAAGTCAAAGCAAAAAGAGAGCTAATTTCCAATATTAGGAAGAAACAATCACATTTTTTGGCCATGTAATGAGAAAAGAACAGCTGGAATACATTGTAACAGCTGGGAAAATTGAGGGACGAAGAGATAGAGGGAAGTAAAGAGAAAAAATAACAGACAGCTTAAGAGAATGGCTTGGCAGAAGGTCAACAACAGAAATGATAAATAGCTGCTGAGATCAAAAGTTGTGGAAAGACATGATCACCTACGCCAGTAGGCCCGGTACTTGATGATGAATACCAAGTAGTTTTATGAGTGAAAGTTAATGCCTCTGGCAAAGTCCCTAGACTCTAGGAACTGAATTTTGCATGTTAATCCATTTTTTCCTGGCGGTCATGTGCGCAGGGGTCCCTCACTGCACAGGCAGATAATTCTGACTTGGAGGTACTCATATTTTTTCCCGTCAATAAGTAATTGACGTTTCAAGCCAGGCCTCGCCGCTGAGACCAGGGGTGTTTGTCGCAGAGAGAAATCATATATAAAAATCCCACCTTTGGTCTCACAACCTCTCTGTCTTGAGACCGGCATCTTGCCTCGAGACCAGCCAGTCAGCGGACATTGATACGAAATATGTAAAATGCTAACTTAGTATCTGAAAAACACAAGCACTTAAAAGGAAAGAAGAGGTTAAAAAAATGGGTAAAAGGAGAAGATTAAAGTGGACTGACAATATCAAGACATGGACAAGAGAACCTGTAACAGTATAAAATCTTGTACCATCAAAACAAGAAACAAAATGAAATGGTTCTCCATGGTAACCAAACTTCCATGCGGAGATGGCACAAGATGGTGATGATGATGAGTTCCTAACCAAAGTTATTTTTAATGGGTGAACACCTCTACTTCATTCTAGGTCATTTCCAATTAGTCACTTTTGTTACTGAAGTAAACAAATTTGGTTATTTTTTGACACAAAACCTTCTCAGGATATCCGGTAATGCTGCTCTAGAAAAGAATATCCATGCATCAGTAAAGGCACAGATGCTGAAGACATTTGCAAGGAATAAGTGGAAAGTAGGTGGTCTGTTACTCAATTTGTTTATTTGTGTGTCATCACATCATCTTCTACAAGGTCCCATTGACCTTGGATTTCTGGCTCCATTGACAGCTACCATAAAGTTACTTTTCTGTCCTGCACAAGATGTCCAGTGTCTGCATCAGTCAACTCCAGTTTGCCTGTGACATCTTCCCCACCCACATTCTTCTTTATTTTCCTCTTTCCATCTACCTGGTATTATGCTCTCCATAATGATATTCTCTAGGCCGTCATGCCATTTTATATGATCGAAATATTTAATTTTTCTTGCTTTTGTGTCCTTTAGTGATCAATTCTCTGAAATATTAAGTTGTTGCAAAACTGACATGTTTGTTCTGTTTATGGTGCCCTGAATAACACTTCTATAACAATTACATCCATAGGTACTTATGGATTTTTCAGCAGTTCTGTCAGTAGTCCATGTTTCACAGCCATATGTTGCTACTAGAAAAATACAGGCTTCTTACTTGTATTATCTCATCAGTTAACTTATGCTAATACACCATATGTTTATATTTTTAATTAGTTTCTTGACTCCTACCTTTTATTTTCTTTTCTTCTTCTTTTTGTCTTTCAGCATCAGTAAAAAGTCAAGTGTTTTGATCAATGCACTGTAGTGTCTCCAACATGGTACTCATTGTGATGCCTGTTATTTCATTAGTCCATCGTCTTATACATCTAACCTTCGACCTGTCTCTTCTGAGGGTTAAAACTTTCCGAGTGATGCTGTTTAGAGTTTAGAGGTGATCGCTTTATATGTACGAACTATTTGATTTGTCTAAAATGCTCAAGCATTGGTGTTACTCCAGTTTATTTCCTTATATCCTCATTTCTGATTCTCACTTCTTGTCACATTCATATTTTTCTTAGGCATCTCATTTCCATTGTGACAGTTTTTCTTTTTTCTTAGACCGTTAGTTCCAAATTTCGTATTGGTAGCAGAACGTTGGGAGGAATACTGTGTTATTTATATCTTTCATTATATTAAACCTTGGGAAAAAATATGTTTATATACACGAGGTGCATTAGTAGGAAACCAGATTGTTTTTGTTTACAGAGTAATTAGCAAGCACTGAAATAATTACAAATAGACTATAACTGTTCAACAATCCCCCTCTAATTCAGTGCACTTATGGTATGGTAGCTTTGACAGGCACGTAGTTGTAGCGTGAAAAGAATTTTGTGGATGGGTGTGTGGCCACTTATGTATAGCCGCTTGGGTACCCATCTTGTATGCTTTTCTGAGCTTCTGCTAGTCGTGATGTGATTAACTGACCCAACAATAATGTCCAGTAGTTATGCCACCTGCCTGACTGTGACATACCAGTTTTCCCATATTACACTCTCCACAGCTTGCATTGTCCTTCACCTACATAAAGCTGCTAACCATTTTTATTAATTGTCACTATTTTTATCCCTTTTTTGTCAGTTATACAGCAGCTTAGCATTTTTATGCACTTACCCCCACTCCTTATCTTCAGTGTGTGTCTTCTGTGAATGCTGGAACCTGACAAGGAGAATCCTCCACAGTAGTGTGATGCTATTCTTCAGTTTCTCAGTCCATTCATACACTTATGTGGTACCTGTTACCTGAATTCTCATCAGATGATGAATCACTACAGGTTTCAAGCCTTCACTAAACAAAAATTGACTTTGCTTTGCTGCTCTTGCATGGTGTAATGATGCAAGGGAGCCATCTTCTCTAGAAATTATTTCCCAGGTTACTGTGCATGATGATATCATATATGGGTAGCACAAGGTCACCACCTCTGCACACTAGACACAATAATATTGATCATGTGCGTGATTTTTTATACAACTTACCCGGTTTCCCACTGAATGACCCTTGTATTATTATTATATTATGTATTGAACAGTATATAATATTGATGTATTTCTGTTCATTCTGTAACAGATGTTAGATGTTTGTTATGTGTTGAACCAGCTTATCACTATGTTTTTCTAACATTTTTATAATAGACTAGATTTTATGACTAGATGCAGTTGTATCTGTCAACCTTTTGAGCAGAAGATGGCACACAGGGCAAAAATTCTAGATTTGTGTATCTGAGGGTCTTTCAGCTGTCAGACTTTGCACAGGACCTACATTGTGTCTTGCCACACAACTCTGTTGTTAATCTCCACACAACTCTGTTCTGGGCAAGTTGCTCAATCTCCACACAACTCTGTTCTGGGCAAGTTGCTCAATCTCCACACAACTCTGTTCTGGGCAAGCTGCTCAATCTCCACACAACTCTGTTCTGGGCAAGTTGCTCAATCTCCACACAACTCTGTTCTGGGCAAGTTGCTCAATCTCCACACAACTCTGTTCTGGGCAAGTTGCTCAATCTCCACACAACTCTGTTCTGGGCAAGTTGCTCAATCTCCACACAACTCTGTTCTGGGCAAGCTGCTCAATCTCCACACAACTCTGTTCTGGGCAAGTTGCTCAATCTCCACACAACTCTGTTCTGGGCAAGTTGCTCAATGTCCACACAACTCTGTTCTGGGCAAGTTGCTCAATCTCGGCAAGGGAGCTAAAGCCTGTTGTTGTTCCCGCTCGCTTTAATGTTCTTTTTAATGTTTCTCAAGGTCAGCCTTTTTTTTTTTTTTTTTTTTCAAACTCACAGGTTCTCATTTTATGGCCTGTTTTGAAATTCTTTTGTTGTCCCTTCTCATCACATGGCCAAAATATGATCAATCACCTTCTTCTCTTGATAAAAGTTATTTCTTTATGCTTTGCCATTTCTCTTATTTCTGCACTATGTTTTGAACTCATTCCATGGTGTACAAAGTATTTTCCTCAGGCATTTGTTTTCAAATGCATCCAGTTTATTTTCTATTTCTTTAGTTGTTTTCCAGCTCTTGCATGCATAAATAAGGGGTGGTAAACTTATTTGATTTGAGAATCTTCAGCTTCATAGGTACAGTTGCTGCCTTGCAAAAGATCAAAGAAAATCAAATGCTAAAGAAGCAGCTAAGGAAGCAGTCCTGGATAAATGTGTTATGAAGTCAAATGTGGAATGAGCAGTGACCAGCTCTAAATAGGCCTAATGTGGTTTCGTATGGTCAATTTTAACACTTCACTCACTTATGACATTACATGTTACAAGACACTCTTTACATTTTTGGTTTTCATTTAATTTATACCTGCATTTGTTTGTGTTATCATTGAAGTGTTCATGTTGTTCTTGTATCTACAGCAAGCCTACAATGCTGCTGCTGTGATTAGACAGATGAAGAAACTGGTTGTCAGCAAAGAGGAGAATAATCACACCACTTCCAAACCCAAGCCAACAAGCAGTGCAGAGTGATTGTTCTTCTTTTATTGTCCATAATTTGTGTTTCTTTTGTCTGTGAAAGAATGTGTTAGAAGCAGCATTGTCTGGAATGTATAAGAGCTTGTTTTCAAGCATTCTTCATTTTGATATAACAAAGACCCGGTTTCAGATCTTAAGTGAGCATGTGGGTTATGTTCAGCTAATCTTTGGAGGGTTTTTTAAAATTTTATTCAATAACAAACTATAGGAACCAAGAGCTAACATCTACATTCACAAATAATTTAATTCTTTCATGTTACTGTTTGAATTGTTTCCTTTTAAAATGAAGTATCACTTATCAAAATCTGTTAAATATTAACTCTTTAACTCTTGGAATTGTAAACTAATAATGTCACCAAATCAAAACTTCTGTACATTTTTTTTTTAAATCTCTAAATAAAACATATATTACATATCAAATTAAAGAGGAAATATTTCACAACATGTAAATAAAATTTATAGGACATAATAATATTGGACTGAATCAAATTCCAATTCCAGAAAAAAATATCAAAAGGATCAAGTGTGAATAGAACTTTAAATTTGATTTTTTTTTTAAAGGTAGATCCTTAGAATTAAAAACATCAACTTTCATTATATTGCCTAAAAGGTATGATGTAGTTGAATGCAGTGACTTTAGAACAATAAGCCTAATGAGCCATGTTACAAAAATCTTGCTAAAAGTTATACAAGGAAGGATTCAGAATAAAATCAATACTGAATTAGATAAGCAACAATTTTGATTTAGGAAAAATAGTGGGACAAAAGAAGAAATAATTCTGCATAAGAACATTAATCGAAAAGTACACAGAAGTAAACAAACCAATATATTCCTGCTTTATAGACTACACCAAAGCTTTTGATAGAATACACCATAAACAACTTACAGACTGCCACAAATATACATCTACATGACACAGACATACGACTAATATGTTATTTATTAAGTGAACAAACAGCAATAATAAAATATGACAAAGAGAGCTCTACACCCATAGATATAAAAAGAGGAGTAAGATAGGGATGCATCCTATCACCAAGCTTGTTCAATCTATACACTGAGTAAATCTTTAAAAACATCACAGAGATGCCAGGCCTAAACATTAATGGAAAGATATTCAATAACCTAAGATATGCTGATGATACTGTACCACTAGCAGAAAATCCTAAAGATCTACAACAATTACTTAATGAAATAAACATGACAAGCCAAAAATATGGACTAGATATGAATATCAAAAAGACTAAAACTATGATCATAAATAAAGAAAATACTCAAAACCCACAAGTGGATATCAAAATTGATGAAATACACCTGGAGACAGTTCAGAACTACAACTACCTTGGACATACTATAACCAGTGATGGAAAATGTAAAACTGAAATAAACAAAAGAATAGGAAAGGCAAAAAGTAATTTTAATGCCATAAAAAATATACTAACATCAAAACAAATAACACCAGGACTAACACTAAGAATAGCAAAATGTTATATCTTCTCAATATTCCTATATGGTGCAGTAACATGGACACTAGACAAGAAAACAGAACAGAGAGTTGAAATGTGGATGTATAGAAGAATAGGTAGGATTGGATGGAAAGAAAAGAAAAGTCTTAAAACAATTAAAAATGAAAAGAGAACAACTAAAGATAACACAAACAAGACATGCGATTTTTGGGCCATGTTAAAAAACACAACAGCCTACTAAAAGTAATCTTGGAGGGGAAAATACAAGGTAAAAGAGGCAGAGGCAGACCAAGACTAACATGGACAAGTAACATCAAAAGATGGACAAATCAGCCTATGACAACATGCACCATCAAAACAAGAGACAGAGCATAATGGCGCTCCATGGTAGCCAACCATCGTTGTGGAGATGGCACTCGATGACGAGATCTTTATATATCTTTGATAGTTCAATATAACATTTGGAATATTAAATTTAAAAGTAGAATTTACAATTGCTTTATGTACAGTATAAAGTAAGAGGTATAAGTATGAGATGTGAATCTGCATTCTTCTTCTTCTACCTTTTTAGCTCCCAGTGGAGCATAGGTCTTCAACAAACACTTTCCAAGTCATTCTGTTTTTTGCCATTCTTTTAAGATCATTCCATGCCTTCTCCATCATCTTCATCTCTGTTTCTATCTGTCTTCTCCAAGAATCCCTTGGTCTTCCTCTTTGTCTTTTCCCCTGGGGGTCCAAAATAGGACCTGTTGTGTAATATTCTCAGTTGGCTTCCGCAGTGTGTGTCCTATCCAGCGCCATCATCTTCGCTGTATCTCTTTATCCACTGGTATTTGACTGGTACATTTCCATAATTCTATGTTAGTGATTTTGTCCTGCCATTTCCATCCTTTTATTCTGCGTAAGCATCCATTAATGAAAGTCTGTATTTTCATGATTGTCAATTTTGTTGCTCTTCATGTTTCACAGCCATATAATAGGACCGACTCAACATTTGAGTTGACAATTTTTATTTTTGTATTTAACCTAATTTCTTTGGGTTTCCATATGTTTCCCAGTGCATTGAAAGCTCCTTTTGCTTTTCATATCCTTATTTTGGTATCATTTTCTGTTCCTCCCTCTTTATCTATATTACTGCCCAGATATATGTAAGATTGTACATCTAGTAGAGGTATTTCTCCAAATTTTTTTTGGTTATTGCCAACTACATTAATTTTCATAATGTTTGTCTTATCTCTATTAATCTTCAGTCCTAGCTGTTGTATTCTCTCATCAAGCATGCTCATTTTATCCTGTATCTGTTGATGGCTGTGTGATAGGAGAGCTATGTCATCAGCAAAATCTAAATCAGTGAATCTGCATTGGTAAAAAAAAAAGTGCTCTGCTGCCCAGCTGGTGATTGACCAGAAACTCCGACCATCATTCTATGCATAGACTTCATAGTGATGGCAACATTTCTCGACTTTCTCAGATCTGGTTCATATTTTTTTGGTGCCTCGGTGGAGCAAAAAAAGCTATTTGCAAACCTGGGTGATCTCAGTGCTGCCAAAGGAAACAGAATTCAGGTTACATGCTTTTCACAACTACACCCATAAAAGTAAAACTGTTGGACGTATCATATCCTATCCATATAATTTGAGAAACTGTACACATGTAATGAAATATCCATACAAACTTTGTTTATTTGCTAATACATAAGTTAGTATACCAGTTATATAATATATATATCTCACATAAAACTATCATAACTAAAATACCAATTGAACTATTAAAATCTGTTAAAGGCACAGTGTAGATTGCCATTTTAGACTATACAACACTATGGATAAAATAGAAGCAACTCAGGATTGGAAGATCATCATTTGTCAAACCTTCTTGGAAAAAAAAAATGGATGTAAACAGTACTATATCCACTACAGAAAAATATCACTGCTAAACCATGCTGTCAAATACTTTATAAAACACTAGAGAAAAGACTTATATTCATAACTGAACTACAACTAAATGAGACACAAATGTGATTTAGAGAAGAAATTGGAGCTACACAAATCTTTGCACTTAATACAAATAATAAAGACTAACGTTTTTTTTTCTAAATCACTGTCAAATTATTCAGATTGTTCAGACACTAAATTCCTAATTGAACAAGAAATGAAATACAGGCATTTTTGTGGAAATGATAGAATCATTTTATTCTGCTGACATCTAAATGTTGCTCCAGAGTTAAAGAGTTAAGCCAAACTGTAGGTCATGTTTTAGTGAAAAATTGGAGTCAAATACTAAACTTGAAAACAACTTGCCTTTTCTGTCTGATATTGAATTAATTGTATAAACATAGTAAAAAGTGGAGATTTCAAGAAGACTCTGTCGTTATGTGTTAGCTCTTTATACATAAATTTGCAGCAGAAGGTAGTATTCTGATCATCTGAGATAGGTCTCCACCAAGAAAATGCTTTTTTACCCTTTAGTTTCTTAACTTAAAGTAAAAAAACTTTACTGTTAATAAACAATTCTTCTTGCTAGTAGTAGCAGTGGTGGTGGTAACAGTAGTATGAACTGTTTGATTCAGTCATTCCCAAAATAAAAATTATATTTATTATGGTCAAGTTGAGACCATTTATTGTGATGACTATAAAATCATTGGGAAAACTGATATTTCCATTGTAAAATAATATTTGTGTGATGACTGTGTGGACTGAGAGAATGACATGAATGCTTCTTGTATAAAATCGTCTATTACTAATTTTGAGCCAGTGTTTATGTATCATGTTGATGCTAGTAGATGGCATGTAATACTTTGTAAAATATAATTTGATCATACTCCTGTTCAGTTTGTGATTTAATGGCGCTGTCAAAGAAAACTATTTTTAATATTGTAGAACTGTTGATGTCATAGTGAGGACAATCTCACCACCACTCTGTTGCTTGATAACATTGTATCATTTCTAAAGAATAAATGAACTACTGAGATGACTTTTTACATGTACAAGAACACAATTTCTAGGGGATAGTTAGTGGGATACAGCAGAGACAAAAATTACATTACAGTCTGTGTTTAACAGAAAATGAAAATCACAACTCTTGTCATTATAATATTTGAATTCAAGGTTAGCTATCACCAGTATATCAGAACTTCATATGGGGCTTAAGTCTTCAGCAAAATTATATAGTTGTTTTCCTTATCTTAACTAATGCATATAGTTATATCCATGTCTTCCCTATTTTCTATTATAGATGTTTTAAACTCTGCTTCTAGTGTTTCTTAGGGCTTCCTCAGTTAACTCTTTCTCTGTTGATTCCAGGATAAGGTTCATCTTGTAATGTTTTGAGCTGGTTTTCTTAATATATTATCCTGTGTTAATATATTCTTTTCAGTTCTGTCACTGTGGGTGTTTGTGGGTTGGTTTTCATAAGTTCTTCATTTTGTAGTTTTGTTGTATCATCTCAATCCCATCAACTTATCTGACATCATTTTATCAAGGTTAGCTGTTTTTGTCTAAGAATCCCAATATCACTGCCCATATCACTAATGTGGTAGTTACCTTATTTTATCATGCTGGACTACACAACTCTTTTACTTTTACATTTCACCCAAGGCTCTATGGAAAATAAACTGGATAGATAGGAAACCCATAGACTCTCCAATAATATAATTTCATACATAAGGATGAAAGAACACAATTCCAAAGGTTAGTGAATCAAGAGCAAATCACGTATCATTAAATTCTTGTGTTTTTTTTTTTTTTGTTGTTTGTTTTTGTTTTAAATGTTTGCTGTAGGTAAGTGTAAACTTTTTACATCTTTATGGGGATTTGAACACTTTATGAGTGTATTTGGTGTAACAGTCTTGTTAACAAGCTTATTAAAATACATTTCCATTTCTCATTTTCCACTTGCTATTCAAAGTGAACAAAGTCTTGAGTGGTACAAAAATAATATCCATGTTTCTGTTATTTTTGCATTATTTTCTTTTGGCAGTAGAACAAAGTAAAGGACAGAACATTTACCTGTTTGGTTGTAATTTGCAAACAAAAACTTTTGTCTGTTCTTCTAATGTTTGAAAGTATATTTTCTTTTAGTGATTGACATTGTGTATTTTCGTGTAATTTATCATTATTTTTTCTTACGCCTAAGAAACTATGTTACATACAACATAGTAAGACATAAACATAATAATGAAAAGTTCAATAAATTACCAAAAGTCCTGATCATGCTGATAGCATTCATGATTGAAAAAGGCTGATGTCATAGATTGTTGACATTAATGGGCTTGTTTATCATTGTTAGAATTGACAACACAGCACTCCATAGGTGCTCAGCTGCCTTCAACAGGTGACAAAGTGTGAGCACAGTAATTGTTTCAGTATCGTGTGGACACACCTAGCTCTTGGTTTGAAATCAATGAAATATAAATTCAAAATCAATCATTTGAGAGATTTGACTGAATATAAAAAAAAAACATGAGTTATCATATAGCAGTGGCCACAAAAATTATTTTGTGACTTTTACATATAATTTGAATGTTATAGTTGTCATGTAGTTTATTATTTTGTTCTTTGTTGCTAGTTTTAACATGATAATTTATTTCATTTCAAATGTTAAGTTTTATATTTGTCAACAATTTTGTGGTTCTAAGAATAAAGTTTCACAACAAATCTGCTTCATTATACATCATCATCAAGTACTGGACCTGCTGGCGTAGGTGTTCATGTCTCTCCACAACTTTCGATCTAGACAGTTATTTATCATTTCTGTTGTTGACACCTCCTGCCAAGCCATTCTCTTAAGCTGTCTGGTATTTTTTCTGTGTGCTTCCCTCTATCTCTTTGTCCCTCAATTTTCACTTCATTATACAGGTTACTACAAATGAAATAGTTTAAATATTTAAAAAAAAATCAAAGCTATTTAGAATATATGCACTCATCTTATTCAATTCTCTATGGAAACTTTCATATTTGCTTACGTATAATAAATAACGATTTTGAAAGCTTCCACTATTTGTTACTGGACAGGTTCAGATTCTTCCCAAACAAGATTTTGGAATGCTCATACACATTTCCCCCTAAAGTCAGTTCAAAAAATGATCACCAAGTTCTTTGTCACTAACTTGCTGGCATCTTCTTTGTGGATAATAAAACTTCCATATTTTCTCTACATAAACACATATACAGACTGTTTTGTTTCTTTAATTGTTTGGCTTTAGAAAGTCTTTCTTCCCCCTACCACCACCACCATATACATACACATACAGCAAACTTGTTTGAGTTGTTGCCCGCTCTATATTAGACATGATACCCGTGACCCCTCCGCCATATTTGCTGAAAACAAACATTTTTGTTTACACAATACAATAAATACATATATGAAATACATTTTTGGATGAATAAAATTATAATAGAATATTTTATTATGTGTTTGCTGCTGTGCTATCTCAGCTTCAATATTGACAGATGTGTCTGGTAAAGCCAGTCTGCCATCCCCTAGACCTGTTTCTTGCCTTTGTCTTCATATAAATAAATAGTGAAGTAAAGGTAAAGTACGAGACTTGAACTGGCGTCTTAGCACGCGAGTTTACACCCATATGTGCTCGGCCGCCTATCCAGAAATGTTCGGATATTTCTGTATAGTGTAGCCTCAAGCATCGAAACTCAGATGCGAAGCGACATTCCTCACCTTCCCAGGGTCATACTCTGGTACGAAAAATAATAGCTCTCAGTTTCCTGGATGAAGAATACCCACAAGACCTATGGATTCGTGTGTACACAGATGGATCAGCACAGAATGCAGTAAAGAATGGGGGAGCAGGTGCATATATAGAGTACCCAAATAACACTAGGGATATGAATAAAATAGCAACAGGGAAATATTGTCACAATTATGATGCGGAAATACAAGCAATAAAGTTGGCGATAGAAAAACTGCTGAACAGTAATCTTAGCCCACAGCCTGTAGTGTTTTTGACAGATGCAAGATCAGTACTCCAGGCACTACAATCCAGAAAATTACCACATCTGCAGACCTTATTGACTGAACTCTGCAAGCACCACAGGGTTGCCCTGCAGTGGATCCCGTCTCACTGTGGAATACCAGGAAATGAGAAAGCAGATCAGTTGGCAAAGGAAGGTTCAACAGGCACACAACTAGATACACCAGTTACATACCATCATAAGAAACAGATAATCAAATCAATCAGAGGACCACAAGCCCCAAATCAGGATGCCTTTCATAATATGAATAGATATGAACAAGTTATCATTATACGCCTAAGAACAGGACACAATCGACTCCATAGTCACATGTATACAAAATTCAAGATCGGCACATCAACTACTTGTACATGTGGACAGGCACCCCAGACTGCTGAACACATACTTCAAGACTGCACTGAATATAGTAGACTGAGGAAAATCCATTGGCCCATAGATACAACACTACAGACAAAACTATATGGGCCACTGCCAGAATTACAAAAGACAGTAAAATTTATACAGGAAACGACATTGCAGATATAGACAATACTTCAGGCGAACGAAAGATAGATAGATAGATACTCTGGTACCCATTTCTGCCAACGGCTGGGTCGACCGTGGGGGTATTTTTTTTTTTCCAACCACGAGTACAATTCACACTGCTCCCAGCGGGAATCAAACACGGGTTGCCCGAACATCGGTAGTCCAGTCGGGTGAAGTGTTTCCTATTAAAAAAGAAAATAATTTACAAATTTAAGATGTGCAAGTGTGTGCATCAATGTGTGATTCACTATTCACATCCTCAGCAGCTAAAATTGCAGTGGCAGGAAGATCCCAGTTTGTTTCTATTGTGTTGCAAGTTTGGAGCCCTGAATCAATCATGGAGATGTCTGTCAATTGGTATCCAAACAATTCTTTTGAAAGGTTATCCAAAGCAGTAGAAATTGCAGTAGAAACAATTTGCACGTCGGTCTTTGATGCAGATTCCATGTGCGTCAGAGAATATGCGTGTGTTTCAGCAGGACAATGAAAACCTGCTTTACAGAAACACTTAAGGATGGTTGAGTTGTCCACTTCTTTCCATGCTGCAGCAATCCAGTAGACTACATCCAGTAAATTGACCTGTTTCATGAGTTCGGTTCCGGAAGCATCCTTGTTTGATTCCATGACTGTGATAAGATGTAGAAGCTGTTTTTGTCTAAACTTTAATTTAAATGTCTGAATGACACCCTGGTCTAGGGGTTGAACTAATGCAGTTGTGTTGGGTGGCAGAAACTGCAGCTTAACATTCTGTAGTTCGATCTTGGGATGACAGGTAGCGTTGTCAACAAATAAAATAATGTGGCGCTTTTTTTTCTGCATCTTACGGTCAAAACTTTTCAGCCAATCTTCAAATATAGCTGCAGTCATCCATGCCTTTTTGTTGTTTCTGTAAATCACTGGCAGTGTGTTTATGTTGATGTTTTTAAAAATCCTAGGGTTAGCTGCTTTCCCAATCACTAAAGCCGGTTCTCGTTCCCCCAACATGTTAGTGCATAGCATCACTGTTATTCGCTCTTTGCTTTTTTTACCCCCAGCGCATTTTTCTCTTTTGACAAAAAATGTTTTGTCCGTAGTCGCTTTGAAAAATAACCCGGTTTCATCTAAATTAAAAATGTCTTGAGCAGCGTAACCATAGCATATCTCGGATAATTTAGAAGTCCAGTCAGCCGCAGCACTCATATCTGAATCACCGACTTCGCCACATTGCTTACCAAACACAAGATTGTGTCTTTTAATGAAGGCCTCTAACCAGCCGTTCGATGCTTTAAAGACTGAGTTTTCCAATTCTTTTGCAAACTGTAAAGCTCGTTCTTTGATCATCGGCCCAGATAACGGAATTTTTCGTGCAAGTGCTGATTGACACCATTTCCAACAAAGTGTATTTATGTCTTCATTTCCCGTTTTCCTGCTATTCCTTCTTTTCATACTTGGTGCATTATTTTCAAAGTCATTCATATACTCGGCTTTTCTCTTTAACGTACGTAAAATCTGTGTCTTTCCCACTCCAAACTGTTCTGCCAATAATCGCGAACTTTTACCTTGCTGATTTTGTCGAATCACTGATATTCGTTCTTCCAGCGTTAATGCTTTTGGTTTTACACTTTTGACACTGGCCATTTCCTATATTGTGTGTAACACTTTTAAAATCCACAAAAATAATTCACTGAGATACTGTACATGTACGTGAATACACTCTAAGCGGGCAATGACTAATTCTTTAGTTAATTCCTGTAATTTATACGGGCCACGCAATGGTCTACTCTGGTCTAGACGGAACCGCGAAGTGATGTCACTTCACGAATCATAGATCTGTGTCTGCCGTGTTTCTCACACCAGTATTGACTGATAAACGTAACACGTCCCACTGTAATCTGGGACTCACTAAATACGGGAAAACTTCGACACCTGTAGACACCTGTGTCGATCGTTTATGGTTCCCAGCGAGACGGAGAAGGACTGGCTGGTCAGTGTATCGTTATCTCGGATTACCTGCGTGTCGTAAACGGGATAAATAACATTGGCGGCGGTTAATTAGCCTGGTCTCTGGTCGCGTCATACGGTGCGCGCCGTAATCAGTGTTAGCATATAGTAAAAAACTCGGGGAAATTGTAGACCCGGTCCTATAACCAGGGAAACGCTTTAAACAGGTGGTCGACCAGGTTCGACTGTATATATATATATATATTTATTTATTTATTTATCATGATCATGAATGCTTGCTACCAACCGTCTGTGAAGACACCAAAGGCCATATAGTTATTTGATAATAAAAAGTTATATATATATATACTTGCTTGCTTACGTTCACCCGATGACTAAGGTAAAAAAAGTAAAGTACCCCCGTCATGCCAAGTGGCGTATAAGGAAATATAGTGTTAGTGACCCTATATTTTACAGACCTTCAGCACATGATTTTTGGGGTAATGTGGTCAGTATTACGCCCGTGCTGCTTTACTTTCCCAGAAAAAAAATCCGGTACCCATTTCAGGCTGGGTGAACCTGGAAGCCGTCGGTTGGGATCGAACCCTACCCCTTGTCCGTGGTAGTCCAGTTCACTAACCCTCGAGCTATCGCGGCTCCCTCGATGACTAAAGTATTCTAGAGTATTCGTAGACTGTAGAATTCCTCTTCGTCATCCGCCCTTAAAAGGACGTTAAGTGGACGTGTCTGCATTGTGTTGTGGTTTGCAGTATAACTGTTATATTTACGCCTTTCGGCCCAACACATCTGACTTCAGCACAACATTTTTGAATACCGGGCTGTCTTCCCTCTTCGTTCCCTGCTCGCTTTGCCAGACTAGACAGGTTAGTCTGTTACTAGAGGCACCACGGAGAGGTGGAGCAGGGTCTGGATGGTTTTGGTTCACCGATCCTGGCGCAAGCCATCAGCTGTGGGTCGCTGACAACTTCCAGCTCTGGTGCTGGAAGGCGCACCTTTGCCTTCATATATATATAAGTATATCCATCAGTCTATCTTGCTTCAGTGAATATTTACAGTGAATGCATGCTTGACTACCGACAGTGTTGTTGTATGTGTTGTTCTTGATAAGTAGTGCTACATTCAACATATGAATGAAAGAGCTGAAGGTAGTTTCACTTCACCATGACCAGTCAGCATAGTTGTGAGGTTCTGGTGTTATTATTTTGGGGTGGTGTATCATGTTTGTTTTCTCATTCAGTTTCCTTTATGTTGTTGCTTTTAGCATTGTATATATTAGAATTTATAAAGAAAATTGTGTATCTGATTATCTCATTCCATTAATTTTTAACGTGAACCTGTTCTTGTTTGGGTTTTTTTTTTCAACCAGTTTGAGAAAGGGTTTTTCTGATAGCCTTTTTAAAGCAAAATATAGTAGCTTTGTTATATTTTCATATGTGTCATGTTTCTCTTTGTGTTTTAATGTTAGAGTTCTTTTCACACACCCTAATTTTTTTCACCATATTAGAGAAAAACATGGTTTTCATTGTTTATATATTGGATCTTTTCTTTTCATAACCTTTATTGATTCTACAAAGAGATTTGATGCTTTCAAATGCTCAGTTAAAACATACATTGTGTTCATAGAAACCTTGTAAACAAAATATGATATATGGAAGGCAGTTCGAAATGGCCTGTCGCACTTCAGTTATATGCAGGCTTCAAGTAGTTACACTTCAGACAGTTATAAACAGGCTTCATGTAGTTACACTTCAGACAGGTATATGCAGGCTTCATGTAGTTACACTTCAGATAGTTATATACAGGCTTCATGTAGTTACACTTCAGACAGTTATAAACAGGCTTCATGTAGTTACACTTCAGACAGTTATATACTGGCTTCATGTAGTTACACTTGAGACAGTTATATACAGGCTTCATGTAGTTACACTTCAGACAGGTATATGCAGGCTTCATGTAGTTACACTTCAGATAGTTATATACAGGCTTCATGTAGTTACACGTCAGATAGTTATATACAGGCTTCATGTAGTTACACTTCGGATAGTTATATACAGGCTTCATGTAGTTACAATTCAGATAGTTATATGCAGGCTTCATGTAGTTACACTTCAGACAGTTATATACAGGTTTCATGTAGTTACACTTCAGATAGTTATGTACAGGCTTCATGTAGTTACACTTCAGATAGTTATATACAGGCTTCATGTAGTTACACTTCAGATAGTTATTTACAGGCTTCATATAGTTACACTTCAGACAGTTATATACAGGCTGCATATAGTTACACTTCAGATAGTTATATACAGGCTTCATGTAGTTACACTTCAGATAGTTATATACAGGCTTCATGTAGTTACACTTCAGATAGTTATATACAGGCTTCATGTAGTTACACTTCAGATAGTTATATACAGGCTTCATGTAGTTACACTTGAGACAGTTATATACAGGCTTCATGTAGTTACACTTGAGACAGTTATATACAGGCTTCATGTAGTTACACTTCAGACAGTTATATACAGGCTTCATGTAGTTACACTTGAGACAGTTATATACAGGTTTCATGTAGTTACACTTCAGACAGTTATATACAGGCTTCATGTAGTTACACTTGAGACAGTTATATACAGGCTTCATGTAGTTACACTTCAGACAGTTATATACAGGCTTCATGTAGTTACACTTCAGACAGTTATATACAGGCTTCACGTAGTTACACTTGAGACAGTTATATACAGGCTTCATGTAGTTACACTTGAGACAGTTATATACAGGTTTCATGTAGTTACACTTGAGACAGTTATATACAGGCTTCATGTAGTTACACTTCAGACAGTTATATACAGGCTTCATGTAGTTACACTTGAGACAGTTATATACAGGCTTCATGTAGTTACACTTGAGACAGTTATATACAGGTTTCATGTAGTTACACTTGAGACAGTTATATACAGGCTTCATGTAGTTACACTTCAGACAGTTATATACAGGCTTCATGTAGTTACACTTCAGACAGTTATATACAGGCTTCATGTAGTTACTGCTCTAATAATGTTTTATAAGCTTCTGTTCAATACGTTTGTACATATATTTTTTTATTTAGACTTACATGTACAAGGATTGAAACCGAATATTCTTTCATTCTTCACTTCTTGTACCCACTGTTGGAAGTAAAAGAACGAACAATGCGTATACATCATAAGATCTTTAGTAGAAAGAGCCATAGAGGTGAAAACAGATCTATACCTATGTTTCATAGTTTATACCAAAGTATTGGACAAAGTAAAGCATCAAGAAATAATCACAATTTTAGAAGGCATAAACGTAGACAGCAAAGATTTAAGAATAATAAAGAACATGAATTGGCAACAAACAGCTTTCTATAAGAACTGGAAATCAATTGGGAATGTTTCAACAAATAAAACATGGTGTTAGGCAAGGTTGTGTGCTGTCGCCAGATTTGTTTAATATGTATAATGAGATTATTTTAAGATCCATAAGGGGCATGCCTGGAATAACAATCGGAGGTCATAATATAAATAATCTATGGTATGCTGATGATACAGTCTTAATCGCTAAGAGTCAAAATGAGTTACAAGAAATGTTGGACATTATAATGAAAGAGAGCAAAAATAAAGGACTGAGCCTTAGTAGCAAAATGACAGAAGTAATGGTAACAACAAAGGAAAAATACATCACCTCAGTGCAAAATAGAGACAAGTGGAACAATATGAAAACAGGTAGATGAATTTAAATATTTGGGAACTTTGTTAACCTCAGATGGATGATGCACAACAGAGGTGAGATGCAGAATGGCTCAGACAAAAGCAGCTTTCCAAAAAATGAGGAAGATACTATGCAATCCATTTTTAACAAAGAAACAAGAAAAAGAGTTTCTTAAATGTTATGTAGAGCCAGTCTTAACATATAGATGTGAATCATAGTCAATGGGATAACAGACAAGAAAATCACTGGAAGCTGTAGAAATGTGGTTTTACAGAAGAATGTTAAGAATACCATGGACAGCTAAGAAGAGTAATGAAAACATTCTGAAAGAGGCCAAAGCAAAAGAGAGCTATTTTCCAACATTAGGAAGAAAAAAATCATTTTTTGGCCATGTAATGAGAAGGGAACAGCAGGAATATATTGTGAAAACTGGAACAATTGAGAGACAAAGAGATAGAGGGAAGCAAAGAGAAAAGATACCAGACAGCTTAAGAGAATGGCTTGGCAGAAGGTCAACAACAGAAATGATAAATAACTGTGAAGATCGACAATTGTGGAGAGACAGATCCACCTACGCCAGCAGGCATGGTACTTGATGATGATGATTTAACCCATTCGGGTGTCAAAGGAGATACAGACAAAGTTTTGGTTCTCTCACCCTTTTGGCAGCTTCAGTCATTGCCAATTGATGTTGTAGTTTTTACTTGATGTTGTCAGTCCATCTTAATCTGGGTGTCCTCATGCTCTTCTCTTTTCATGTATGCATTGTATAGTATGGTAAGGAATATTATGTCAGCTTATTTAAAAAGATTCTTAATAAGATTTTTAATAGCATAGTGGCTGATGTTTTCTTACACTTAAACCAGTTGCAACTCAGTAATTTTTTTTACATGAAACCTAAGTCTTATTTTCAGTAAATCTATTTTAAGTGTTACTTAATAAAATATTTACTGCTTATTTAGCTTTTTAAATTATTTCATGTAATTTTCTTAATATTTAAATTGTTTTAAATGTTTCTTTTTAAAAATAAGTTTTTAAGTGTTTACCACATGATGTTCATTCAAGATGTCATTTAAGTTAACAAAAAATCTCTTTATTTACAATCAGCTAAGATTGTGTTATATTGTGTGTAACTCTATTGTTACTTGATCAGTAGTTACATGATTTGTCAACTTCTGTTACTATCTAATTTTTTTTATGTATTCACTTATTTTTAATGTTAACCCTTTAACTGTTCAGTCACTTTTTATTGAAAGTGTAAGATACATTATATATTTCTACTGTTGCTTTTCTAACTTTGATTTTTAATATAATGGCAGGTCAGTCCTTTATGTGTCAGGCTTTCAGTGTATGCTTTATGTACACATTTGCTTATTTCTCATATACAGCAATTATACTATATATATATATATATATATATATATATATATATATATATATATATATATATATATATATATATATATATATATATATATATGGGTCATTTGAGAACTTTGTATACACAGTGTACAAATCTCTATACATATATATAATTATATGTGAGCCATTGTGTATACAGGCAACCATGAACATTCCTGTAGCTACAGCTATGATAACACAGGTACCTAGTATTCTGTCAAATGTGTTGCTTGTCTAAGTTATTTTTTTTCTTGCATATTTGTATTTTTTGTCTTCTTCAAAAGTTTTTGTTCCATAAACTGCCATTACCTTACCTTAAAAGAAATGACTGACGTAATCAGGATATAGAAGAGAATATGTTGAACTATAATTAATTTGAGCTGACAGGCGAAGTATAGAATATAAGGAAACTAATCACATTTTCAGCCACATTTAATATCACTATATTACTAGATTCAATGGATGCAAATCATCTGTGTGTAATCTTCTGAGCATAGAAAATTGCATCACGACCAGCATATTTATATGTCTATGTGTTTGTTGTATGCACAAACTGGCACACAGATTTCAGTATGCCTGTGTAGCAAATTGATTAGTGTGCTAATCTACGGACTAAAGGTTCTGGGTTCAGTTTCCAAAGTGATGAATTTTTTTTTTATCAGACAATTACATCTTAGGGTTTCATCCTGCATTTTAAAATGGGTACCAGAACTTTTCTTTGAGAGGTAGGACAATCTGACATGAAACCAACTGAATTCCCCATAAATGTACCAATGGTTTTGGGAGGGAGTGAGCAACAAAAAGGGCACAGTTGACCACCAGTTTTCTGGAACTCTTGTTCCAGAACTGTTCAAAATTATTACCTTTGCTGGACCAACACTTGTCACATAATAATATTCAGTAATGCACTAACTTTGCGTCTTCAGAATGACAAGCCTTTTTATATCAGAGTTAGTTACTCAACAGATCACCATCACTGCACATTGTACAACTGCATACACGCTTAGATTACCTCCTCAAAATATTCCTCCCAGCTGTAGTGACTGACAACTTCAGTCCTGTATTGGTTTTGGATAAAAAGGTAAAGGTGGTATGATTACAGCTTTATGTAGGTGACAGACAACACAAAATCAAAACGATGTAGAAAAATGCATTTTTATGCCTTTACCATATGTATTGGTTTACCAGTCTTTCTGGCTGCATGCAAGCACTTGTGTCTGGTATTACCTACTTTTACTGGTTGTTCTTGCAGTTTATTCAAGTTTGTAGATTCACATTCACTGCTTGAATTATTTATGTCCTGCCAGTATTTAGAGCGTCAGCCTAGTTCATTGTCCACTTTTCACAACAGCCACGTTAGCAAGCCTGTTTGCACTTAATCTTACCCATGAATGCAAAAAAAAAATGAAGCAGATTTTTGATAGACTTGACCTCTTCGAGACTTCAACCACAGCCCTCAAGCCCAGGCTAGTTTGATCTTCCTAAAAAGTCTTATCATTGTACACAGTTGATAAACCAGTACATATGTGACTTGACGTTCACACAGGTAACCATACAGTTCCATTGGCGTCCTCATTGACCTAAGGTGGGTGTCATGTGACTAGGTTGTGGAAAATTAAAATGTTCACTCGTAATTATGTCCATAAGTGTCCCGGAAAAATGGTGATGATCTGTACTAGTACTCCATGCGTAACAAAATGTGACCTATATCTTTTACTTGACTTGAAATATTAAATGACTGACATTTCAAACCAATCATACTAGTTTTATGTCTTCATTTGAATTGTATTTGACTGGCCGGATGTGGTTAACTTCTTTGGGACAACTAGAAACCATCACAGATGCTCTAGAGCATATGATCTGTTTGTCTGCTGCACTTTTAGAAATAGTTTTGTTCAGTAAATCATGGTATACTAATGATTCTAAAACCAGTTTCATAATTGAAATTGTATTTAGAGATCTATTAGTGACAAATTTGGTTTCAATCCATGACAAGTTTACAAATATTTTACTTTATTTCTAAAACTTGTTTCTAACCACATGATATTGTAAAGTAAAGCATTCACTTGTTGCAATGTCTTGTGGCTCAAGATTGTGACATGAGAATATAGAATATATTTGCTCTGAAATCCCAAATGTAAATTGAAAGTGATTATAAATGAGTGTGATGATATATCCCAACTATTGTGTTCTACATTTCTTGTACAATAGTATATCTCATTTTTCATTACTGACATTTTTACTTGCTGTTTATATACTTGCTTATTTATTGTTTGTGTATGTTGATATTTTTGTACTTCAGCTCCTCATTCATATTTTTAATGGCAGAAGTAATATTTCCAACATGAGTATTGCTAGGCTTGTGTGAATGATTCTGGTGTGTGCATATTACTTCTGTACTTAGTGATGGTGTAGCAGTTAACAGCTTCAGTTTGATGTTGATTGTAAGCCATTTTCTATTATTTATTGTTTATGGATGTATTGGTTCCTAATCTTATCTGCTTTTGCTTATACACATACCATGCAATTCAACATTTGATATTTTTAGCTGCATGAGCAGCTGTAGAACAATTAATTCTCAATTAGTTTAAAGATGTAAATGACTTTTAAAGTCTGGTTATTGATCCAGTAGTATTTGGGTTCTTGTCTTTCACTTTAAAATAAATGTATTTTTAAAACATGTAAATAATCTTTTTTACAAATGAAACATACTTTACAATGTGGGATAGCTCAATTTGTGAGAGAGAAAAAAAAAAACAAAATAAGAAGTTGTACATCTTATACCAATCTGAATAATGGTGGTAGCTGAGCATATGCTGAAAGTATTATTATGCCACTATTTGACATACATTAAGAGAAACGGGGATATTAGAATGTGCTATTTTGTTAAATTTACTTGACATACACCTTCAACCAAGTATTTAGGTCTTTAATTTGGAAGCTTTTGTACCTGCTGTCAACATATTTTTTTTGTTTTTGTTGATTGCATGACCTCATACATACAAGAGTTGAGTGCCAAGTCCAGACACTTTAACAGCATTGTTTTTGTTTGTACCCTATGGCAATCATACACGATCATAAATAGTAGTCCAATTTGATAAACAAGATCATATATACTGTAGGGCAGCTGATCCAAGTAGTGCATGTCACAAGCAGTTATGATTGTTGCATACAACTCACATTGTAGATCTGTTGACTGGTTATCTTGCTCATGGTGAACACCAAGGCTGTTGACCTATTGTTCATGTGCTGTCTGACATGTGTGGTTGAAGAATTCAAGGCATGTTCTGACTGATAAATGAAATCAGTCAGTGTTGGACTGGCATATGCAGCCTAGTCATAAGTCATATTAGACTGACATATGCATATTAATCCTGTGTGGTACAAAAAACAACAGCAACAAATAGAGCAGCTATACGAATTAGCAACCAAACAGGACAATTCCAATATATAAAACAAAGCTGTGTTCTGTCGCCGGATTTGTTTTCACTTTACAGTGAACATATTATGAGATCAATATTAGACAAAAATAGAATTGAAGTCAACGGTCACAACATAAATAATTTGAAATATGCGCATGACACAGTCTTAATAGCAGAGACAGAGAATAAACTACAAGAGACAGACATAACAGTAAGAAACAAAAAAAGGTCTCAGTCTGAATAGTAAAAAAACAGAAGTGATGGTCATATCAAAGAAACAATCATCACCATCATGCAGCATAAAAATAAACAGGACAAATCTGAAACAAGTGCAACACGTCAAATACTTGGGCACAATAATAATATCAGATGGAAGATGCACCACAGAAATAAAAAGCTGAATAACTCAGGCCAAAATAGCATTTCAGAAAATGAAAATTGTTTTATGCAACAAATCTACGTCAATAGAAAGTGAGAAAGAGAGTTCATTGGTGCTATATAAAACCAATTCCAACCTATGGAGCGAATCATGGAGTGGACAAACAAATGAAAAGACGATTAGAGGCCACAGAGATGGGATTTCTCAGAAGAATGTTGAAAGTTCCCTGGACAGCTAAAAAAACCAATGAGGAAATTCTCAAAGAGGCCAACATTTTTAAGGGAACTCCCAAAAAACATCACAAAGAAACAATGAACATTTTTCGGGCACATCGTGGTAAGAAGAAAGTTGGAATACTTGGTTACAACTGGCAAAATAAAAGGAAAGAGTGATCGCAGATGACAAAGAGAGAAAATACTGGATAGCTTGGTGTCATGGCATGGAAGATGGTCAACAACAGAACTGATTTGATGGCACTGTAGATAGAAGATGGTGGAAGACATAATGATGATCATGGTACAAAAAATCAGAGACTTGTTCGACACCAAGAATACACACAAGAGTTGCTTGAATTTATGGACATACATTGTGTAAATTCATAACACAAGTGACATGCATCTAATTGATTTCCTTTGCACATGGTCAGCTCACTCCTTTTACCCATAAATGTGGCATAACATGTTCAAGATGGCTGAAGCTGAGGTAGGGAAACAGGAGGCTGAAGTTTGTTACTAGTAACACCTTTCTGTCTGTTGTAACAGTTTAGATTCTTCCATGCTTTATTAGGCAGCCACATCTTACTGAGGTTTGACAACTATAAGCAGCCCCATTAATTTAAATGATTTGACTACAATCTTACTGTCCCAGCCACAATAAACACACAATCGAGCCATATACATTTATGCCATTAGATATATAATGTTTATTATATTTGAAAGTTCGTAGACAACACATGGGAAGCACTTACAGTTTGTATTCATTAATTTTTATTTAAACAATTTGGCTAGATCAAGAATATTAGGATGCATGGCATGACATTTATTATTTAAAAAAAAAAACACACACACACATTTAGCATAACTGAACCAAACAATAGGGGGGTGGGAGGAAGAGAAGAAAGGCTGCACCTGTTTGGATAATAACACACGGTTTCAACATTTTAATCATGTTTCATTGCCTCTGTGTTTTCATGGGGGGTTTGGGGTAGAGAAGATTGAATAAAAGACTATGGTTCATATCCTTACCTACCAGTTCAAAGGTCAATCATTGACTGGTGGTGAAGTAAAATTATGATTCATAATTGAAACTTGAAATATTTACATTTTTCTGTGTTTATTACTGCTACAATTTATGTTTATATATACATATATATTAATTCTGCTGTATTTTACTCCTTAAAAAATAGTGTGCTATCATTAAATGACTTTAGATTTTGTTTAAGGCATTCCAGTATTCAAATATGCTGAATTTTTCAACAGTTTGCTATATTTTAGACAGGCCCTAGATTCCAGTATATATCTAATAGTTGCCATAATTTTGTATTGACAAAATACCAGTTAAACAATTACTGTGGATATTGCTAGTTAATCAAATTTTTATTTAATTTCTTTCTCAACACTGGTGAAACACATTTGACAATATTATATATGTAACTGTTGCAAAAACCATTTTTTTAAATTACTGGAATAAAACTTCTGCAAAAACCATATTTTTTTTTTATACTGGAATAAATAAAACTTCTGAACCAGCCTTGACCAGTTTTCTTAAATAAGCAGATTGGATGAGATAGATTTGTGTATTATATGATTAAATCAGGGTAAAAATGGTTGATAGACATCTACTTTATAAGATAGTCACTTAGTGATTATCTTGAATCTGAGGAATTGTAACCTGCATGTCATCTTACTATGGGATTTAGAGATTTTCAGAGAATTTTAGTTGAAGATACATCTGGCTTTTAGGGTAGAGAATTGTCAGCTGAAATCAAAAGGTGTGATTTTGCAGATCAGATGTTTTATATTTAAAAAAATAACTAAAATTAAACAGTGCAATGAACTTGGGGAAAAAAAAATCACCACCAGCAAATGAGAGCTCCAAAAATATAAAAACATCAAAACAGTTTTTAAAGCCTATAGTAGTAAAATGTGGTTTTGACATGTTACTCAACTTTCTAGTTAAAGAAGCTTTTTGTCAAGTATATATATTGGGATGTAAGATCAGAATATAAAATGAACCATAAATCATCATCATCAAGTACTGTGATTGATGGCATAGGTGATCATGTCTCTCCACAACTTTAGATCTCAACATTTATTATCATTTTTGTTGCTGACCTTCTGCCAAGCCATTCTCTTAAGCTGTCTGGTATCTTTTCTCTTTGCTTCCCTCTATCTCTTCATTTGTTAATTTTCCCAGTTGTTACAATATATTCCAGCTGTTCTCATTACATGGCCAAAAATGATGATTGTTTCTTCCTAATATTGGAAATTAGCTCTCTTTCTTCTCTGGCCTCTTTCAGAAATTTTTCATTACTCTTCTCATTACTTTTCTTAGCTGTCCATGGTATTCTCAACATTCTTCTGTTAAACCACATTTCTACAGACTCCAGTGATTTTCTTGTCTGTTGTCATATTGTCCATGATTCACATCCATATGTTAGGACTGGCTCTACATAACATTTAAGAGCTATTTTTCTTGTTTCAATTGTCAAAAATTGGTTACACACACACACACACAGTCAGTATCTTCGTTTTTTGGAAATCTGCTTTTGCCGGAGCCATTCTGCATCTCACCTCTTTTGTATATCTTCCATCTGAGGTTAACAAAGTTCCCAAATATTTAAATTCATTTACCTATTTTAATATTGTTCCACTTGTCTCTGTTTTGCACTGAGGTGTCTTTTTCTTTGTTGTTACCATTACTTCTTTTTGCTATTAAGGCTGAGTCCTTTATTTTTGCTTTCTTTCACTATAATGTCTAACATTTCGTGTAACTCATGTTCATTCTTAGTGATTAAGACAGTATCATCAGCATACCATAGATTATTTATATTATGACCTCCGATTGTTATTCCAGGCATGCCCCTTATGGATCTTAAAATAATCTCACTATAAATATTAAACAAATCTGGTGACAGCAAACAACCTTGCCCAAAACACCCTGTTTTATTTGTTAAAATATTCCCAACTGATTTCCAGATCCTATGGCCGCTGTTTGTTGCCAGTACATGTTCTTTATTATTATTATTAGATCTTTGCTGTCTACATTTATGCTTTCTAAAATTTTGATTATTTCTTGGTGCTTTACTTTGTCAAATGCTTTGGTATAATCTATGAAACATAGGTATATATCTGTTTTCACCTCTAGGCTCTTTCTACTAAAGATCTTATAATGTAAAAGCCATTACTCATTTCTTTTCCTCTAACAAAACCACACTGTTCATCACTAATTTCTGGACTGATTTTGTTTAACTCTTTCCATGATGATGCTTAGTAATAGCTTATTCATGTGACTCATAAGGCTTATTGTGCGATGATCATCACATTCAGTCGCACCATATTTCTTTGGTAGGTCTATGAATATTGATTTTTGCAGGTCGTCTGGTATATATCTGTTGCAGATATCATTCAATATTTTTGTTATTATTTCTATTCTATGGCTTCAATCTCCTCTTTAGTTATATTATCTAGACCAGGAGCTTTTACTGCTTTCATATTGCGCAAGGTGTCATCACTTCTACTTTGAGTATTTCTGTTCCTTCTCCATTATCCTTTATATTTACTTCCGTTCGTTCATCATTATAAAGATCTTTAATGTATTCTGTCCATAGTTCCCTTATGCTTTCTTGTTCAATCAACATTTCTCCTTCCTTTCATCTTAAACATCCAATTTTTAATTGCATTTTTCTTCCTGTTAATTTTTCAATTTGTATATAGCTTTGGCATCTCCTTTTTGTTGCATTTCAATCTCTTTGCATCTCTCTTTTAGCTGTGCTTCTACAATTTCTTTATTTAACTCTTTTACTCATCTTTATTTTCTTTATTTCTTCTTCTTGTATCCATTTTTTTCTTGAATTTGTCCTCACTGGTGGTATGAACTCTTTTGATGTTTGTTGCATTGATTCTTTTAGCATTTCCAACTGTTCATCAATGCTTTGTATCTTCTCTATTGCATTGTACAGGTTCTGAATTGTGATTTTATATTTGTCTTGCAACTTCTTGTCTGATTTGAGTAAATCTAAATTTAACTTGATGTTAAATGAGGCTCATTTTGCTACTTTTAATTTTACTCTAAGCTTTCCCACAACTGGTACACATGATCACTATTGCTATCTGCCCCTGGTCTAGTTTTCACATACAGACTGTTTATAAATCTATTGTTTATCATTATGTAATCAATTTGATTACGTTCATTGTCTCTTGGGCTTTTCCATGTCCACAGGCGTCGTGGATGTTACTTAAACCAGGTGTTTCCTATCATCATGTTGTGTGTTCTTGCCCACTCAATAAGTTTGTCACCTCTTTCATTCCTCTCGCCAAAACCATAAAAATCAACTACTTCCTCAACTCTTTCCTTTCCTACTTTTGCATTGAGATCCCCTAGAACTATGGTGTTTTCATGTGGTTAGAACTATAAATGTTCACTATAAATATTACAATTTTGTAATAGATAGAATTGCATTTTCGCTAAATAGTCATCTTGTTTGGTGACAAGTGTTTGTAATATATTTAGAGGCATCCCATTTATGTATTTCAGTATTTAGTTCTTTAAAAATTAATTAAATCAAATCTCTAACAAGCTCAAATGCTCTAATAACTAAGGGCACCATCAATTGTTATGAACAATAAATAATTATACCAAGTCTCTAATATCAACAGAAACACCAACACCCATCGCACCTCTTTTCCCCAAATTTTGCATAATATTTCATGAGGCATCACAGACAACTGTTGGGTATATTTGAATTGACTCAAGACACAGCTAATAGTCCAAATAAGATGCAATGGGGAAGAGAAATATCTAAATTTAGTGGAAGAGTTGATGATAACAGATAGAATCAGCTTTACAGTTAATCTGCTTTAATAAATTAAATTAAACTTAAAATCAAGCGTAGTAAACAGAGCAGAAAGTTCTTTAAGAAGTCAATAATAATGGTCATAGAAAACTTTCAAATATAGCAGAATACAAACTTCTCATAACAATATAAAAACACAATTTCAAATTTAATTAATTGCATGTTTTTAAGGAAATTCATTTTATATAATATAAGTGCACCAAAGATCCAGAATTTGTTCCTTCTGGAATTTGGAATGATGGACAACATATCTTTGTGCATATCATTTTTTGAAGTAGTAAAACAATACCCTCAGAGAATGGCATCCTTCACCGTATGTATAACAAGGTTTGTAGTATATTACAGTAGCAACATATTATGATATGGCAGGAAAGTGCAGACTATTAGACTGCATTTCATGGAATCCAGTTTTGTGAAAGATGGATCATATTTGAAAAGCAAAGAATAACATCATTTAGTTACATGAAGAGGAACATGTATATATGAATTGCTACTGAAACAATAGAAAGAGTATTCACAATTGCCTGACAGGAAACAAAAAGTGAGTGCTCAAGAGCATTCAAATGTTGCTTGTATCTTCAAAGCAGCAAAGTGTAAGCTGCCTTATGATCCATGTGCCAGAAAATTTGGGGACTGGATGGTCTAGTGGTAAGATGTTAACCTCTTGACAAGATCCAAAGTTCAAATCCTGCCAAAGGCAGTGGGAATGGATCTCTTCAAATCCATGGTTCTATTTATGGTTTTACCAACTCCCAATCTTTGGGCTGGATACACCCCACTTGGATATCAGCAAAAAACAGGGAGGTCATGTGCAAGTGTTAATGAACCCTTGATAGTTAAAAATCAAAAACAGCAGGCCAAAATGGCTGCTTCCTGGGCAAAAATCATTGGGCAGTTAAAAATCTATTCATGCAGAAGATGGCCCAAGAGTGCAAATATTGCACATGCTGTAAACTAGCAACACAACACATCCATGCCTACTCAATGGATGAATGCTGAAGACCCAGGAAAAAAACAAATGGATTGTGCATCAATGCTCATTTAAGGCAAGAAAAGCATGTGAATGCAACAAACCAGATGACAGTCACAGTAGTATTTACAACCAAACATTGAATACAAATACCAGTTAGTGAGCGTAATTAAATAGTTATTATGCCACATACAACCACTATCAATTAAAACATTATAAGAATTTACATCAAACCATTTACTGAAAAATGGCGATTATTAGTACATTTATTTCAATATACTTTCTTACTAAATGCAAATCAAGTTACCAAAAGACATTATTTTGTGCAACATCATCCCTTTGTTAGTGAACTTGCCCATTGTGTTTGTTCAATAATCTACAACTGCCTTATTTGCTGTGTCCTCAGCATAAAAAAAATATTTGTCTGTGTTTGTGTGTTAAAATATTCTTCCTGTTACCACATATTTTCTCTTTCCTCAATTTTTCGCTTAACACTTTGCAACATTAATTAGACTCTTAAAGAAAGAATAGAAATTAAGATTGAAAAGAATTAACAAACACCTAATGATGATTTTAAAAAATAAAATAAAATTTAATAAAAGGTAAATAAATATGGATTATATTTCAAAGAATCTGTGATGCACAACTAAATTCATGTGGATGATGAATAAATTTGGTAAGAAGCTAAACTCATTATACAGTTAGTATGATAACTCAAGATCATATTGAATGCACAATGAACATGGAGTGGATATTATTGTAAGTTTTAAAAAAAGGCACTTGATGCTATACCAACCCCACTAATGCAAACAGAAGCCTCAAAATCAGTGCAAATTACAAATTATAACTGAAACAATGTAACAAATACATTATTATGCAATGTTTTAAAAACTTGGTGATTAGTTCAAAATACTTAAAAACAACAAAAAATATATTTTTCTCTCTTTCTCTCTAACATTCACTTGAAGACATATACAGCATATAGTTTTTACCACAAGACAAATAATAATGATATAAAAAGGATTTTTAATTGTATATGATAAGAGCATAAAGCAGAGAGTGTCATTTCTTACACAAAGACAATCATTACACAAGGTTCCAACCTACTAATCAACAAGATGATGCAGAATAATAGACCTTAAACCGGGTCTGTGATAAAAATATACAGAATATTTTGTTTATTCACACATTGTCAATAAATTATTACTCAAAAAGATTTACACCAAATATTGCAAGTTCACAGCATTGAAAGTGGCACAGTAAACACAAAACTTGTGTCCTGACTTTTCTTTGGCTTATATAAGGTCTTGGTCAACTTGAAATACTCTCTAATATCAAATAATAATTTTTTTTGTCATGGGTAAATATGTGAAATGCAAAATCTGTATTCTTTACTAATTCTTGTTACACTTAAGGTAGGTTTTCTCATACTGCCTCTCTGTCAAACAAATGGTGAAGATGAATTTGAATGTGTGATGACATTAGCAGCAATTAGATTTATTTCTTTCCCATAAATGTTTCCAGATATAATGCACCTTTTATTCTTCTGTACTTGCTAGCTTTAACTTCTAAAATTTGTTTTTGTACAACAAAGACCAGCATTACACAATAATATCATGTTTTCTTTTAAAGTTAAAATTCAACCTTAATTATTATCTTGTATTATTTAGTATTTTAATACAGTCGAACCTGTCTAAGGCGACCATTCACGGGACTTTCAAAAACTGGTCCCATAGGACAGGTGGTCCTGCCTCACAGGTTTCACATAATAAATAGAGCGATAAAAAAATTTTTATCCTAAGCACTATGAAAACTAACCTGCAAATCAGCGTAATCCATGAGTAGAACATAGTGCACATGTCGGTCTACAATAGCCACTGGTTGGACACTTTTCATAAAACACGATAGTTAAACACACAAAAATAAAACACACATACACAGATTCCACTTATACTGTACATGTATCACTTTTGACTTGAAAAAAAATCCAATATGGTAGTCTGTTGTTTGACAGATGAAATAAACGATAAGTTCAATTTTTCTCTCAAGTCCATGATAACGTCTAGTATGTCAGATCTCCCGTTTGTTATTGAATAGGTGCGCAGAAGCTCCAAAGCATTATGTGCATCTGCGATAGTGTATGTTTTCTCAATGTCAGTAGAATCTTGTTCGTTGTCTGATTCACTATTCACATCCTCAGCAGCTAAAATTGCAGTGGCAGGAAGATCCCAGTTTGTTTCTATTGTGTTGCAAGTTTGGAGCCCTGAATCAATCATGGAGATGTCTGTCAATTGGTATCCAAACAATTCTTTTGAAAGGTTATCCAAAGCAGTAGAAATTGCAGTAGAAACAATTTGCACGTCGGTCTTTGATGCAGATTCCATGTGCGTCAGAGAATATGCGTGTGTTTCAGCAGGACAATGAAAACCTGCTTTACAGAAACACTTAAGGATGGTTGAGTTGTCCACTTCTTTCCATGCTGCAGCAATCCAGTAGACTACATCCAGTAAATTGACCTGTTTCATGAGTTCGGTTCCGGAAGCATCCTTGTTTGATTCCATGACTGTGATAAGATGTAGAAGCTGTTTTTGTCTAAACTTTAATTTAAATGTCTGAATGACACCCTGGTCTAGGGGTTGAACTAATGCAGTTGTGTTGGGTGGCAGAAACTGCAGCTTAACATTCTGTAGTTCGATCTTGGGATGACAGGTAGCGTTGTCAACAAATAAAATAATGTGGCGCTTTTTTTTCTGCATCTTACGGTCAAAACTTTTCAGCCAATCTTCAAATATAGCTGCAGTCATCCATGCCTTTTTGTTGTTTCTGTAAATCACTGGCAGTGTGTTTATGTTGATGTTTTTAAAAATCCTAGGGTTAGCTGCTTTCCCAATCACTAAAGCCGGTTCTCGTTCCCCCAACATGTTAGTGCATAGCATCACTGTTATTCGCTCTTTGCTTTTTTTACCCCCAGCGCATTTTTCTCCTTTGACAAAAAATGTTTTGTCCGTAGTCGCTTTGAAAAATAACCCGGTTTCATCTAAATTAAAAATGTCTTGAGCAGCGTAACCATAGCATATCTCGGATAATTTAGAAGTCCAGTCAGCCGCAGCACTCATATCTGAATCACCGACTTCGCCACATTGCTTACCAAACACAAGATTGTGTCTTTTAATGAAGGCCTCTAACCAGCCGTTCGATGCTTTAAAGACTGAGTTTTCCAATTCTTTTGCAAACTGTAAAGCTCGTTCTTTGATCATCGGCCCAGATAACGGAATTTTTCGTGCAAGTGCTGATTGACACCATTTCCAACAAAGTGTATTTATGTCTTCATTTCCCGTTTTCCTGCTATTCCTTCTTTTCATACTTGGTGCATTATTTTCAAAGTCATTCATATACTCGGCTTTTCTCTTTAACGTACGTAAAATCTGTGTCTTTCCCACTCCAAACTGTTCTGCCAATAATCGCGAACTTTTACCTTGCTGATTTTGTCGAATCACTGATATTCGTTCTTCCAGCGTTAATGCTTTTGGTTTTACACTTTTGACACTGGCCATTTCCTATATTGTGTGTAACACTTTTAAAATCCACAAAAATAATTCACTGAGATACTGTACATGTACATGAATACACTCTAAGCGGGCAATGACTAATTCTTTAGTTAATTCCTGTAATTTATACGGGCCACGCAATGGTCTACTCTGGTCTAGACGGAACCGCGAAGTGATGTCACTTCACGAATCATAGATCTGTGTCTGCACCAGTATTGACTGATAAACGTAACACGTCCCACTGTAATCTGGGACTCACTAAATACGGGAAAACATCAACACCTGTAGACACCTGTGTCGATCGTTTATAGCTCCCAGCGAGACGAAGGACTGGCTGGTCGTCGTAAACGGGATAAATAACATTGGCGGCGGTTAATTAGCCTGGTCTCTGGTCGCGTCATACGGTGAGCGCCGTAATCAGTGTTAGCATATAGTAAAAAACTCGGGGAAGTTGTAGACCCGGTCCTATAACCAGGGAAACGCTTTAAACAGGTGGTCCTAAGACCAGGTTCGACTGTATATAACATTTGACTTATGATAATAATAAAAAAAATAAATAATGTGCAGTCAAATACTTCAACCATATAAGTAAAATGAATCTTTTATAGTATTATGAACCAGTACCTATTAATCAACAGAGATCTCTCTATGTGATCTGAAGCAAAAAATCTTTAGTTGGTATTGTGCTAATTAAAAAAAAAAAATTAAATAACAGCCAACTACAGTGATACAACTAGAGATGAAATGAATGCTGAAGTAGCATTTATGATATAAATTTTTAAAAAGTAAAGAGCCCTGTCACGCCAAGTGGTGTGTAGGGAATATGGTGTTAGTGACCATGATTTTTTGGGGTAATGTGGTTGGTATTACGTCAGTACCACTTTACTTTCTCAGAAAAAAAATCCAGTTTAAGGCTGGGTGAACCTGGAAGCCGTCAATCAGAATCTAACCTGACTTCTTTTTCTCTGTAGTCCAGTCCACTAACCACTGAGCTATTGCGGCTCCCCATTAATGATATTGTGATGTGTAATTAATCAAGTCAGATAAAAACAATGCAGGAAAACACAAATGAACTATCGTCAAAAGCCAGCAAAATTGGGCTTGAGATCAATCATGAATAGACTAAAGTCATAAAAAGCTTAATTCCAACAGATGACAAAATATACATGGAAAACAAACCAGTGGAAGAGATAGATCACTTTATCTATCTTGGAAACTCATCAGCACAAACACAAAACTTAATTCAAATCAAATGTACTATCAACCCTTATGTGTGCGCGTGAAAGCTGGAAAACAACAAGAGACATAGAAACAAAGTTGACAATGTCTAAGGAAAATACTTGGTATAGCGTGGAACGAATTCAAAACAAACGAGGAAATTAGAGAAATCGCCAATCAACCACTAATATCTTCAGTAATAAAGAAAAGACGATGGTCATATGTTGGACATGTGATGAGAAGAGATAATAACCGAATAGCAAAGCAAGCCATCATGTGGGAAACGACAGGTAAGAGAAAATGAGGAAGACCCAGAGACACACTGAGAAGAACATTACTGAGAGAGGCAAAAGCAGCAGGAATCGGCTCCCTCAATGAGATAAAGCTGCTTGCACAGAACAGAGACAAATGGCGAGATTTGATAAAATATCTTTAAAAGAATTGAAAACTGCTAGAACAAAAATTCAGATAAGAGAAGGAGTATCTTGGTCTACGCCCTATGGGCCAGCTACGGCTCGAAAGGTCAATAGATAGAATTAATCAAGTTTCAGAAGTAATGTCATAGGAAACTCTCTATACAGAGCTTTGCAGGAGATGGCAATCTGATCTTGAGAAAAATGTAAATAATGTAAACAATAGAATGGTCAGGGAGCCCAAGCAAAGTGCACAGGGCTTTGTTACTGAACTTTAGTTGTGTCCCTTGTTTTAACGCCTGTAAAGCAGTGCACAGATGATAAAAAAAACATTGAAGTCATCGCTATACATTTAGTAAAGTATAGTTTGTTTTTTCTGAATAAAAAAAAAATGTTTTTCCTGAATTAAAAAAAAAACATCATCTGCAAACACTTAAAATAGAATTTAATTATATTAATTTGACAATTTTATGTTATTCTCTAAATATTCTCTTTTATAACATATAAGATAAATTATTAATAATTTATAATGCATTTTAGAGATCAATCAATCTAATTTTTGTGCATACACACAATTAAACAAACCTAGAGATCTAGTATTCTTACTGTGTTACTGGAAAAAAAGAACTAATGCTTCAAAAAAAATAGCTACATGACACAGAGACACCATCTACATGTAAATGAATTGTCAGCTACATAGTTATTACAGATATTATTTTTTTTTTAATCTTAATCTCTGTGCAGTGTAGTTTTCTCATAATCATGTTTAAATGTGTAGTCATGCTGACTTTTTACCAACAACAGTCATGATCGATGGTGACTAATTTAAAGCTTTTTTTTCGTAACCTAAACGAACACTGTCAGCGGTGAAACATAACAGAACGATGAATTAAATTATTAGTCCAGGTATTTTTTTTCTTCTAAGTAAAGCAAAAAAGTCCAATAGTAACAGATCTTTATGTAATTTTTTACAACGTTTAGGGTCATCCCCAATCACCGAGCTGTTGCGTAATAATTTGTGTGACAAGGTGTTCGTAGAGTTATTTTCAAAGGCAGAAATAAAGTAATCATTGTTATATATAGAAAACAAGGCCCAGTGAGTGGTAACTCAAGTGAGACTAGAAAAATACCAAGCATTCATCAGAGTGAAAGACATGACAAAATATTTGAGGTTTAAAATAATTTTTAAAAAATTAGTAATAACATATCTCTTAACACCTTAAAAACCAAGCATTTCAAAAGTCATGGGAACAAATATAGAATTGTATGTGGCAGCTTTACTAAGAGAGGAGGACAGTACAAAATAATTAAATGATTCAGCCAGGGACCTCTATCAATAAGACAGGACAACAAACATGTACAGGAAGAACTACACAATTACATAGATTTGTATTTATCTTAAAACTCAGAAAAGTAAGATCTCTAAGGTGAGATTTGCCATGAGATCTAAAAAGGGCCATCTGACAAAGGACAAAACCAATATTAGCCAAGTGACTACGTGGTTCTCAAGTAGGAGTAGAGAGAGGGAGCTATAAGATGTAGTCAGGTCTGATCCATAAAGAATAATGGATAAGCAAGGAGCAATGCTAAAAGACTTTAGGATCTCTAGTGAGAGCGAAAAAAAAAAAAAAGAGAAAGAATTTAAGACAGAACTTGCTGGGGCAGGGGGAGGTTATGACAATAAAGAATAAAAGGAATAATCCCTCTCAGGTGAAGAGAACCAAGACATGGACTATGAGTTGGTTCTTCAGGGCAAACTGGCTGAGGTCATTAGGAATAGGAAACAATACCAATCACTTTGTTATTGTGGCGATATCCATGGAACTTGTGTGATGATTCTCACCACAGAGACCTTATTTCTTTGAGATAAGTAAAAAAAAAAAAAAAATCCATGTAAAACAATGCATTGCATAGTTGTCCTGTACGTGTTGTTTGGCCTGTCATACCAACAAAGGCCTGTGGGCACACAATTTTAAAACTATTTTATGTTTCTCTCTCTTAATAAAGCTGCCACATACAATTTTATGTTATATTTTGAGCACATTTTATCCAGCCAGTGGCCTTGCACGATATCATATACACCTATTTTATAAAGTCATGAAAAGCTTAATTCCAACAGATGACAAAATATACATGGAAAACAAACCAGTGGAAGAGATCAATCACTTTATCTATCTTGGAAGTCACATTGATCGAGAAGGGGATACAAGCAAAGAAATTAGAATCAGAATAACTAAAGCAGCAATGTCTTTCAGAAGCCTGGAAAAGTTATGGAAATCAAAATTCATCAGCACAAACACAAAACTTAATTCAAATCAAATGTACTATCAACCCTTACATATGCGCGTGAAAGCTGGAAAACAACAAGATACATAGAAACAAAGTTGAACGCATTCGAAAATAAATGTCTAAGAAAAATACTTGGTATAGCATGGAACGAATTCAAAACAAACAAGGAAATTAGAGAAATCACCAATCAACCACTAATATCTTCAGTAATAAAGAAAAGACGATGGTCATATGTTGGACATGTGATGAGAAGAGATAATAACCGAATAGCAAAGCAAGCCCTCGTGGAAAACAACAGGTAAGAGAAAAAGAGGAAGACCCAGAGAGACACTGAGAAGAACATTGATGAGAGAGGCAAAAGCAGCAGGAATCGGCTTCCTCAATGAGATAAAGCTGCTTGCACAGAACAGAGACAAATGGTGAGATTTGATAAAATATCTTTAAAAGAATTGAAAACTGCTAGAATAAAAATTCAGATAAGAGAAGGAGTATCTTGGCTATGCCCTATGGGCCGGCTATGGCTCGAAAGGTCAATAGATAGATAGAATATTACCACCACACTTAACAGTTACACATGTCATGTCTACTCATGTCACCAAAAGGCACACATTTTGCCAACTGTTGTCTTTCTATATTAACAGTTTCAATATTATTGTATGTTAATGGCACTTAATCAACAAGTTTTCCTATTTAAAGACTGGCTTAATATTTCTAATAGACAAGTGACACATTCTTAAAAAAAAAATCTCATACAAACACACTTGCCAGTAAAAACTTATTACGAGGATATGCATTTCAAAACATTGCATAAATGCTCTTAAAACGTTATATAAATACAATGTTATAAAGAACTTTTAAACTAACAATGTTAGCAATCATACTAGCTGGAAGAATGTAAAATTTATCACAAAATCAAAAAGACAAGAGAATTAAAAACACTACACCACTGGAACCAACATCAACACTAGGTCTCCCCAAGAAGCACCTTCACAAAAGCCTGTGGAGATGTGGTTTGGATTTACAAATTCATGAGCAGGTATCTTGAAAGGTATCAAACTACTTGTTTATCCAAGCATATCCTGTAACAAACAAACAAAAATAATTTTTAACCCAAGAACATTAGCATTTGAACATAAAAATTCATTCATAAGGATAAGCTTTACCATTAATATTTACCTTTATTTTTCAATAAAGCATCAAAAGAGTGGATTTTGAAACACTTTAAGCCCAGATTACGATACCATCACAAAAATTACTGCATCAAAACGCAAATTCTTCAAAATATGACATTTTGCCTAGCTCAAATATAATTCGAAGATGACTATCATCATTATGAGTCAAAGAGTACATATGGCAGAAATTTTAGACTTTTCACATTTGATGATCTTTGCAATTATGTATCAGACTTTGCATTAAACCCACTCAAGTAAATAGTAAATTGTTTAACTCTTTCATTACTGAAGCTACCAACATATTTTCATTCCCGTAATCCTGAGACAAGGGGAAAAACTCAGCATAAATAACAGCATAATTATTTTTTAAAATTAATATTTAAAAAACTATGCCTTACATACAACACAAGCTTGACTGTACAAAATAAAAATGGACAAAATTTAAGATTAAATTAAATCTAGCAAAAATTAGAAACCCAGGAGTTCAGAATCTTTTGTTAAATGTGTAGAAAACTTAAAACAGCAAAAAATTTATCATGGTCATGGACTCACCCAGACGTCACTTCATCAGTATAAATATTAATATGATAATATTCTGTCACTTCATCAGTATAAATGATAATATTTCTTATCTTTAATCACATTGGGTCATAGTTTCATATTAAATATCAATGTCACGCTTCCAGCACATAAATCCACTAAATTAGATGGATTGATTGTTGCCAGGGGCAACAAAGAATAAATATCAACTTTGAAAATTCATTAATGTTAAATTATCGATAATTTGAAATAAATCTTATAAAATCAATCTTCACGTGACAAACGTTTTAATTTAGCTAAATTTTGGCACTACCGGTGTAGCAGTTTTTAATTTACCAGATGTCAATATAAAATAAAGAAAGTACGTCAATAGACAAAAAAAAGTATATATGGCCAAAAACAGGGGCAGTAAATTTGTCACAAAAACCACATCAAATATAAATATCGTAAAAGATCAACAAATACTTCTATTTAAACTCACTAAATGCAAGAAGAAAGTTCATCTAATTTATTATTGCATTGTAATATTGAATTTGTTGAGGGGACTCAAGACATGAAACTAAGAATAGCAAAATGTTACATCTTCTCAATATTCCTGTATGGTGCAGAAACATGGACATTATACAAGAAAACAGAACAGAAAATTGAAGCTTTTGAAATGTGGATTTATAGAAGAATAGGTAGAATTGGATGGAAAGAAAAGAAAACAAATGATGAAGTTTTAAAACAACTAAAAATAAAAGAGAACTACTAAATACAATTAAGACAAGACAAAATTTTTGGGGCACGTTAAGAGACACAACAGCCTACTAAAAGTAATATTGGAAGGGAAAATACAAGGTAAAAGAGGCAGAGGCAAACCAAGACTAACATGTATGAGTAACACCAAAAGATGGACAAGTCAATCTATGACAACCTGCACCATCAAAGCAAGAAACAGTGGAATGGCGATCCATGGTAGCCAACCTTCGTTGCGGAGACGGCACTAGATGATGATGAACATTGAATTTGTTGAGGGGAGAAGAAAAATATATATTCTGTCGGCAAGGAAGTAACGGCTCCACTTTTTCTGCGATTTGAATTTTAATAAAAACTCATTTTAAAAATCAATAGTTACTTCAATCTTCACAGTACATATAATACATTTTAAAGTTATCGAAATTTCACACTAAAAAAGACAAAGCTCTGTCAGTAATGAAACAAGTCTGGAAAAAAAAAAAAGATTTTTTCGCTGGCAGCAGTAGCAAGAGGTAAACCATCGGGGTGGGCGCAATTGGCAGTATCAGTTTTCAAACAGAAAAAATAATATGTTCATATAACTGCAAATGACTCATAGAAAAAAAAACAAAGAAACAAATGTTTCTAATCTAATGTCAATAAAACTGTGTCCTCTTATGTCTTAGGAATTGCTGCGAGTATACTCACATCATCAGAATCATCATGATAAGACTTGACCTGAGGCTTTTTAGCAGGTGCTGTACCATTTTGTTTGGGCTGCACATTCTTCTGTTCAATCTGGAAACATAGCATAAATAAGTAAAAATGTTTCTTTTTCTGTAACATAAAAATCAATGTTCATAGTATACTAAAATGTAATCACTACACGTGGCACTGAATGCAGAATATCATTTGTTAAAACTGATAACAAGGAAGATGATGTTATGTTCACTAATGGTTGTGTTCAGTGCAGAGAGATCATAATTAAATGTCCCCAACTCTGATGTCAGATTCTGGAAAAAAGAGATTGAAGAGAAAAATTGGAACAAAATTAAAAAGCATGAACTGAAATTAGATTATGACTATCTATTTAAAATCACATTATTACTACTACTTTGCCAAAATATGCAACTTTAAAGCTTAAAAAATACTTTGTAATGTGGAATATTAATACAATTTTTGCTACAAATTGTTGCATTAACCTTCTTAAGTGTAATGCCCAATATTAATAACATTTTTGCTACAAATTATTGCATTAACATAGGGCATCATGAACAAGATTTTAATCATTTACAAACACTAAGGCCTCTATCCGGACCTGCAATAGCATAACTGTATTTTTATTCTCATCCATCTGTGAAGCATCATTGGGCGGATGCTTGTGTTTTTCTGATGTTTGTTGCCTACCCCATGGATTCAAAGACTTGATTGATGACTTACAGACAGACCACAAGGGTTTCAGTCAAGAATGAAAAAGAAAAGAAAATTTTGTCCACTACTTCCACCTCTCTAAAATTTTTCTAATGAGACTTTTACCACAACTTCTTAAGTGTGTATGAACAAATAACAAAAATATTGCAAACAGTGGCTAGTCAGAAGAAAATGGTGAGAACATTTAGAAGGTTGATAGTTGGATAAAAAAATTTTGTGCAGGAAATGATTTTTAAAAATGTGTTTTGAATCTATCATTTTTACCAGGTAGTGGTAGATTTAGGATTAATGATTATATATATATATATATATACTGCTTGCACAGAACAGAGACAGATGGCGAGATTTGATAAAATATCTTTAAAAGAAAACTGCTAGAACAAAAATTCATATAGGAGAAGGTGTATCTTGGTCTACGCCCTATGGGCCGGTTACGGCTCGAAAGGTCAATAGATAGATATATATATATATATATACTAGATTCTAATGGAGTTATTTTAGTCTTTTGGTTCATTATGGGATCAAGCACCGTTTATAGACTAAATTCTGATGTAAATCTAATGAAAGATATTTGTGCCTAAAGTCTGACACAATAATAAAACCTCAGTCACACATAAAAATCAAAAAAAAAAAAAAAAAGAAATAATTAAACACAGCAAATAATCATGTCACAACAATATGTTTTGTGCTTTTATTAGCATAGAAACTGGGATTTTAGTATTATTGGTTGAGTGGCCATAGATCAAAGGGATACAGAAGAAATGAAAGCCATAATCTTAACATAACAGTCTGAGTATGTCATACAGAGAATATTGTGTTAGTGTCTATATTTTTCTACAATCAGCACAATTTTTGGGGAAATATGATAAGAACTAAGTCAGTGCTATCTTTCTTCCCAAGAAAACATCTCTGGTACTCATTTAAAACTGACTCTCAGGATCAAACTTGACCTCTTATCTTCAACACACCAATTCCCTAACCACTGACTAGACAGCAATGTTAAAGATTTGGAAGTAACAAGTCAAGAGATAAGACTGAGGTTTTTCATTACGTACAAAACTATGTGACATGTTTTAGATGAGTGACCTGTGAGAAACAACCCATGGTTTTTTGGTTGTGAAACCAGCACTTAACAAATATGCTACTTATATGCATTATCTATCTATCTATCTATTAACCTTTCGAGCCGTAGCCGGCCCATAGGGCGTAGACCAAGACACTCCCTCTCTTATCTGAATTTTTGTTCTAGCAGTTTTCAATTCTTTTAAAGATATTTTATCAAATCTCATCATTTGTCTCTGTTCTGTGCAAGCAGCTCTATCTCATTGAGGGAGCCGATTCCTGCTGCTCTTGCCTCTCTCATCAATGTTCTTCTCAGTGTCTCTCTGGGTCTTCCTCTTACCTGTTGTTTTCCACATGAGGGCTTGCTTTGTTATTCGGTTATTATCTCTTCTCATCACATGTCCAACATATGACCATCGTCTTTTCTTTATTACTGAAGATATTAGTGGTTGATTGGCAATTTCTCTAATTTCCTCGTTTGATTTGAATTCATTCCACGTTATACCAAGTATTTTCCTTAGACATTTATTATCGAATGCGTTCAACTTTGTTTCTATATCTCTTGTTGTTTTCCAGCTTTCACACGCATACGTAAGGGTTGATAGTACATTCGATTTGAATAGTCTAAGTTTTGTGTTTGTGCTGATAAGTTTTGATTTCCACGACTTTTCAAGGCTTCTGAAAGACATTGCTGCTTCAGCTATTCTGATTCTAATTTCTTTGCTTGTATCCCCCTTCTCGATCAATGTGGCCTCCAAGATAGATAAAGTGATCGATCTCTTCCACTGGTTTGTTTTCCATGTATATTTTGTCGTCTGTTGGAATTAAACTTTTCATGACTTTAGTCTTTTCATGACTGATCTCAAGCCCAAATTTGCTGGCTATTGATGATAGTTCATTTGTGTTTTCCTGCATTGTTTTTATCTGACTGCTGATGAGAAATATGTCATCAGCAAAGTCGAGGTCCTCCAAATGGTCTTCTTGTATCCATTTGATGCCTTTATTACCAGTGCAGCATTTCTTCATTATGAAGTCCATAACAATTCCAAATAACAAGGGCGATAAAATACATCCTTGTTTAACCCCAGTTTCTATTGGGAAACATTCACTCAGTCCTTCCTCTGTTCGAACTGCACATGTGTAACCATCATACATGTCTTGTCTTTAATAATATTTATGATTTTTGATGGTAAGCCATATTGCTTCAGAATTTTCCACAAAGAATCTCGATGAATAGTCAAATGCTTTTTTTGAAGTCGATGAAGTTAAGTACAAAAGGTTTTTGCTTTTCAATGTGTTCCTCCAAAATAAGTTGTAGAGTAAAAATGTGGTCAAGGCAGCTTCTCCCTTTTCTAAACTCAGCCTGTTCTTCACGCATTACTGTATCTATTGAATCCTTTATTTTATTTAGGATGATTTTGCAGACTAACTTTGAAGCAATTATATATGCATTAAGGGGAGAATAAATAATAGCTGGTAGAAAACATGACCAAGGAAATAATACTTAATGTTGGAGATCCAGTGCTGCCAACCATCAATACATTATACTAAACTGGCTAAAAACCAGAAAAATGTCTTAAAAAATGAACCAAAAAATTTGTACCTCCTCATCTGAAGACTCATTGTACAAACTGTTACTAGTATTCAATGCTTTCTCAATTTCACCATCTGCTTGGTTTAGGTTAGAATACCTGTAGACCACTTTGCTGAAAATAGTGAATAACATAAACCATATAATAGGAAATAATTTAAAAAAAAAAATTAATTTGTAAAACATAAGAGAATTTAGGAAAGTAATATTTGGCAAGGGCACATAATAGAACATGACCACTTAATAGCCCCCCCCCCCCCCCCCCCAAAAAAAAAAAATCTGCTAATCACAATATGTGCTCTGTCAAGTTTTCAACTCTTCATATTTTAATTAGCTTAACACTTTCCATGTGTTCCACAGTGACTCTGAAGATATCATGTTTTGTGTTATTACAAAGAAAAACTATATTCTATCTATTGTCCTTTCAAGCCAAAAATGACACATGGTGCAGAAATTCTAGACTCTTTGTGTTCAATGATCTTTGTTAAGTGTCTGACAAGGCAGAGTAATCAAAGCAAAACACAACGAGCCTTCAATAATTGTTGCTAGAATACCAGACCCAAGGGCTGACCACGAAAAAGATGGATCGATGGAATATTAGAAGCACTAGGAAACATAACAGCAACAGAAGCGAACTTAAGCACAAAATACCACAGATTATATCTCCCCTCGATGCTGAAAGGCAACTGTGGAAGGAATGAAGAAGAAGAATTGCTTCTCAAATATTATACCAATAAATCTTCACTCATAATTATTGTAATATGTCCTATACATCTTGAACAGTAACAATCTGGATTAATAGATTGTACATTTTTAGGTCTTTGCCTGTATAGCATAAATGCTCAAATTGAGCGTTTCCTAGTTCATCTTGAAACACTCTACCAGATCCTTCTTACTGTTCTAAAATATTTTACACTGATAACTCACCACACAGTCTATCTCTGAAAACTACATTTTGCTACACAATAATTTCTGGTGCCCCACTTCCAAAGACCATTTCCCAATTCAGTTTCATCTTTGAATCTTCAACTCCAAATGATTATTCAATCTCTCCACATGACTTCCCCTTCCTGTTACTTTGAGAGTGAGTAGTCAATCTTCTTAATTCTTGCAATTAAGTGTGCATATGTGATTTAAATTCTCCAAACTAGCACAAATTATGAAACTGATAAATTTATTTCATTCCCCCTTAGAACTCAACCCAACCATCATTAGAAAGTTTTTTGATTCCATCACTACTAACAAAATATTAGCAGGGCATGCTACACTGCTGTATAAATAACAGATATTAAATTGATAGTAATTGGTTGAGCTTACATAAGTAATGTAAGACCAACTAATAGAAACTCAATCAGCTAATTTTGATAGCTTGGGTGGCAGGCTACTGGCCAATAATAAAATGTTAGATGGTAATGTTCAAATAATTATGCCATGCTCAATACTGACAGTTATGATAGATCGCTAGCTAACTCACACACAAAAAGAGAGAGAACTAAACAGTAGAATACAATCCCAACGTACTGTCTGCGCAACAAAACAATCCTGTACATAAAGAAGGCTCCAACAGCAGCAACCAGCACCAAAATGACGATAACCACTGCTGCAATAATCCATTTAACAGATCCAGTGCTCTGTCAATACAAAAATCATAGAGTATCAGCACATAAATAAAATGAAAAGTGCATTGTTTCATTTAGCTAGTGAAGTCCATAAAGATAAACTACCAATGTAGCATTTAATTGTTATTGAATCACAGATTTCAACAAGATCTTTCTAAACTGCAAACTGTGCCACTTGGGTTTTTTGGGGAAAAATTAAAAAATAAAAAAAGGTATGTAAGAAGCTTTACGTGACAAGTGGACGACACAGACTAAACAACGTTTCGGCTCAATAGGCCTTCATCAGGAACAAACAATAAAAACACACACACACAAATTAATAACGAAACAACCAAAACAAAAACAATCGAAATGTGTTAAAGAAAACAACAACAAAAAGTAAAACTATCCTGTCAAATCCAAAATAAAATCGTAACCAAGTGCGGCTGTCGTGAACGTCGAAAATCGTGCGAAAAAGTGCGTAAATGTAAACAGAACCAGAGGAGTAAACACAAGGGTCAGTGTGCAAACACAAAGGAGAAAGAATCGAATAGTAGACTAACAGGTGTAAAAAGACGCTAAGAGTGAGATGTCTGAGAGTGGGGTACAGTAAAAATAAATGAGGGGTAAGAAGCACAGGAAAAAATTTTTTTATAGAGGAGAAAACTGAAGTGTCTCATAAGGGACTAGAGGAGAAGAACTATAAAAAGCATGGCATAGTAAGTAGACCAAATAACCCAAATATGTGTAGTAGAGAAGGCTATGCAAAAGGGAAGGAGCAAGCAAAAGGAAACTATGCGTATGAGTGTGATACATTCATACCTCTCGGGGTCAGCGAACCATACTGGACTATAAGGCGATTTTCCAAAGTATAGCGGCTGCGGTCGCCAGAGTGACAAAGGACAATACCAGTGACACGGATGTCGTCTTTGCCCTTGTGATCAGGGGAGTTGAAGTGGGAAGATACCGGAGTACCAGTATTTTGTTGGACATCACGTAGATGTTCACAAAATCTTTCCGCTAATCTTCTTCCAGACTCACCAATATAGGTCATATGGCATCGTTGGCATATGATGGCATAAATGATATTGCGGGACACACATGTGAAGCTATGCTTGGGTTTTTTTGGCCATTTTATTGTAATAATGCATTCATCTATTATCAAAATGGCATATATTTGTCAAAATTCACTAGAAAATTGCCAAGCTCCAACTTAATTTGCTTATAAACTACCAGGAAGAAAAAAATAAATTCACAAAATTTGCTTTACAATCCTAAATGCATTTTAAAAACTAACATATTGCAGTAAAGGTTTGTCCACTCTGGAAACTAATAATAAAATGTAGATCTTATGTTTAACTATCTAAATTCCATTTTAAAAATGAAAAAATAATTTCATTTCCTGACTGAAAATTGAACAGGAATTATAATAATGGGACTGGAGAAGATAATAGAAAGATGGATAGAATATATCAGTTAAGTCTATGATGATGAAAGACCAGAACTAAACAACTCAAACAAAGACACAGGACCACCAATAATGCAGAGAGAAATGGAGGAAGCAATTAAACACAAAGAGGCAAAGCTCCAGGTCCCGACAAGATACCAATCGAAGAGATAAATGCATTGGGAGTACAAGTCATAACAAAACTACTCAATGACATACCTGAAGATCTACTAAAATCTATCTTTGTAGCCACACTGAAGAAGTCAGGCACCACAGATTGTGAAGACCATCGCACTATTAGTCTCATGAGCCATATGACAAAAATATTACTAAGAATTATCATGAGACGTGTAAGAAACAATATGGATTTGTGGAAGGAAAGGGCACTAATAATGCAATATACACCCTAAGGACATTGATAGAAAGATCTCTATATGTGCTTTATAGACTACACAAAAGTATTTTACAAAGTAAAGCATGTGGAAATAATCAATATGCTGGAGAAATTAAACATTGATGGCAAAGATCTGTGAATAATAAAAAACATGCACTGGCAACAAACAGCAGCCATAAGAATTAGCAACCAAGCAGGACAGTTCCAATATATAAAATAAGAAGTCAGACAGGGCTGTGTTCTGTCGCCAGATTTGTTTTCACTCTACAGCGAAAATATGAAATCAATAGTAGATATAAAAGGAATTGAAGTCAATGGGCACAACATAAACAATTTGCGATATGCAGATGACACAGTCTTAATAGCAGAGACAGAGAATGAACTACAAGAAATGATAGACATAATGGTAAAAGAAAGCAACAAGAAAGGTCTCAGTCTGAATAGTAAGAAAACAGAAATAATGGTCATATTGAAGAAACATTCATCACCATCATGCAGCAAAAAAATTAACAGGACAAATCTGAAACAAGTGCAACGCGTCAAATACTTGGGCACAATAATAATATCAGATGGAAGATGCACCACAAAAATAAAAAGCAGAAAAGCTCAGGCCAAAATAGCATTTCAGAAAATGAAAATTGTTTTATGCAACACATCTATTTCAACAGAAGTGAGAAAGAGAGTTCAATGGTGCTATCTAGAGCCAATTCTGACATATGGAAGCGAATCATGGACAGTAGACAAACAAATGAAAAGATGGTTAGAGGTCACAGATATGGGATTTCTCAGGAGAATGGTGAAAGTTTCCTGGACAGCTAAAAAGACCAATGAGGAAATTCTCAGAGGCCAACACAAAATGGGAGCTCCTAAAAAACAGAAAGAAACAATTAACATTTTTTGTGTACATCATGAGGAAAGGAAAGTTGGAATACTTGGTTACAACTGGCAAAATAAAAGGAAAGAGAGATCTCTGACGACAAAGAGAGAAAATTACTAGATAGCTTGGTGTCATGGCATGGAAAACAGTCAAACACAGAACTGATATGATGCACTGTAGAAAGAAGATTGTGGAAGGACATGATTGCCTATGCCAATTGGTGTGGCACATGATGATGATTGAACATTTACAAAGGTATGAACAATCTATCTATCTATCTATCATCCTTTCGAGCCGAAGACGGCACATAGGGCAGAACCACAATCTCAAAAAAACAGAAACCTTGCGTGCCAAAATGGCACATATTGCAGAGATCACTGCTTCCAAAACTTATGGCTCTGTTTCCATAACAATACTTTTTACAATGACAGCTTGTCAAGCCATCGATCAACCTCCTTAGTCGCCTCTTACGACATGCCTGGAAGGTCACAGTGTCACTATTCTTTACTTCCCTCATAATGAGGCCCCGGTAACACACAGGATATGAACAATGCCATATACATTATAAAATCATTAGTTGATAGAACCACATGAGTGAAAACAGAACTGTAGTTATATAAATAGTATAAATGTTGACAATATAGAACTCTGAATAATAAAGAACACATACCTGGGAAAAAAATATGCAATTATAAGAACTGAAAATCAATTTGGAATGTTTCAACAAATAAAACGAGGTGTGTGTACTATCCACAGATTTTTTTTGATCAATAAGGTGTGATAATACCAAGATCCACAAAAGCCATAGATATTATTTACAGAAGAATTTTCATTGAAAAAAAGTCACTGTCAAAAAGGACAAAAATGCCACAGGATGCCAAATTTAGAAAAAAGATCAAATTCTATATTAAAATCAGATCTCATAGAAGACAATTGAAGGCTTGTATTATATGGCACTCTGATTTCTACTTTCTCTCAGTAAAATATAAGCAACTAAATAATTATATGCACTATGATGAATGATCCATAAATTTTGGAAGCAGTGATCTCTGCAAAATGTGCCATTCTGGCACGCAAGGTTTCTGTTTTTTGAGATTGTGGTTCTGCCCTATGTGCCGTCTTCGGCTCGAAAGGACGATAGATAGATAGATGATGAATGATAATAACAATATGCATCATGCTTTTTTAGTGTATGTATGTGTATATAAACATATATAAATTTACACACACACATATACTTAAGGTGTTCCACTTGAATTTGGTCCCTAATCCCTAATTTTTTTCTTATAGCTTTCAAATTAATTAACATAATTCAGTAAAATTTGACATTGACAGTACCTTGGTATATTTGAGAAGTATAACAATCACGTAGTACTTGTGTCCTCCAGTAACCACGGTCTCATACATCAAGGCATGTTCATTATATTTTATCTGAACTGCATTCATTAGTTTGAAAGTTATAAGAAAAATCAGAGGCAGTGAAACACTGAATAATATCATATTAATCTTAAAATGCTGATGAAAAAAGAAGTGTAAAGACGGTGAAGGAACAGAGACTTGTTATAATATAACAGACCTCTTCAGTTACTTCAATATTGTGTTCAATGGCAGTCTTGCCTCCATTGTTGCAAGCTTCAGATAGTTCAGTCATGTAACTGACAGGGCTGAAACCATTCACTTTATCACAACGATCACCTGGAATGAGGCGGTACCTGAAACAATGAAATCCGAACATAATAGTTATATGAGCTATTATGCTTCTAGGGGAAATAGTGTGAAATATAATATATAACAAAATAGACTAGACTCATGGGCTTGGATGTCAGCTCAGCTGGAGATAAGAACCACTGTCTTGCTGCCCTGACACAAGAAAGCTCTTGAGAGAAGACAGTTAGACCAGATCAAGAGTAGTAACCACAAGAGAGTCTATCATTCTCAATGTCACACTGGCACCTCCTGCAGCAGCATTAATGCCAAGCTATATTCTATCTATCTTTCGTTCGCCTGAAGTATTGTCTATATCTGCAATGTCGTTTCCTGTATAAATGTTACTGTCTTTTGTAATTCTTGCAGTGGCCCATATAGTTTTGTCTGTAGTGTTGTATCTATGGGCCAATGGATTTTCCTCAGTCTACTATATTCAGTGCAGTCTTGAAGTATGTGTTCAGCAGTCTGGGGCGCCTGTCCACATGTACAAGTAGTTGAGGTGCCGATCTTGAATTTTGTATACATGTGACTATGGAGTCGATTGTGTCCTGTTCTGAGGCGTATAATGATAACTTGTTCAAGCTATATTGACCTAATTGTCACCTTGAATCCACTAGCTATAGTGCTATAGGAGTTATAGTTGTTTAAACAAGACAGATCCATTATAGTATGACCAGAAATAATCTGATAAATATTTTATGGAGTCTCCAATAGCCAGTAAGAGAAGACATAGCACTGCAGTTATAATTAAGAGCGTCTGATACTAATAATTTGCAACTGTTCCATAATAATTACATAAAAAAACAGCATATAAAAAAGAACACAGGAATACATGCTTAAAGGTGACACCATATATGGCAAGATGAAAAAAAGAATAAAGCACATGTTTATTTTCTTAGTAAGAACAAAGACAAAATATGGTTAAATAATTTTTTTAAATTATAGTCTTTATTGATAGTCAACCACATAAGAAAAAACAATAAATATTTAAGAATGTAAAATCAGCATCATCAAAATCTACTGTTCTCCAACAATTATTAACATAACAGTTGACATGATTGAACAATTATTTACCCTGTTGTTTCCAACTTCTCCAAATGTCCATCTTTGCATATATCAATCTGTTGAGCTTTAATGTCTGCTTGTCTCACACATTTCGTGGAGTTTTCAGGTCGGTAGAAGCCATAGTCACTGAATGAAAATTAAATTACAAATCAGAAAAGGCCTCAATTAACAATTAAAATTACATTTGTTCCCCATTATTCTATGAATTAAAAAAACATTACAAGAAAACAACTAATGTGAGAGACTGCATATATAATTTTTTGCATACGTACATAGAAGATAAAGGCTTCGAGAATGTGATAATGTTAAAGAAAAAAAAAATCAACAGGAAAAACGAAGAAATACATGGGACTGAATGACAGAGAGTGAGATTAAAGATAATGAGAACTTGAAGTGTTAAAATGATTCAAAGACTGAAGGTTGTGGAAGAAATTAAGTGTCTATGAAGCAAGATATGAAACATTAATGATTACATTTACCTTGATAAGTAATATAGGAAATTATTAAATATTTTATTTATATTAAATATTCCAATATATTAAATTAAAAAGCAAAATTGTAACAAATTTTAAAAGAAAAATAAAAGCTTACTAAGCAAAAAATATTATTACTCAACAAATATGTTATTTGTTCTGAACTAACTTTAATTTTACAAGCATGTATTACCTTCTCCACATAATACGGGTAACTCGTATTCTGACAATTTTTAATGTTTTTATTTTAACATGGCAGTACATCCAGTTAATACGAGTAAAGACCATTTTTGGCGCCCCCCCCCCCCCCCCCAATGTTATAAAAAAAGATTTATTGCAAGCATGGCATGAAGGTGACTGACATGAACATAACTCAGAGAAAAACCTGCTAAGGAAAGATTTAGCTGGAGGCAGATAGTAAATAATAACCCAACAGCATAAAAAGTTGAATAGAGAAGTGTTGATTCTAGACTGAAAAAAAACAAAAAAAAAAGATAATGCAATATCTGACAGACGCCTGCATGCTGCCGAGTCCCGAAAGGGGAGTAAAGAATAGTGGTGCTGTTTCCTACCAGGCATATACGTAAGAGGCAACTAAGGAGAGTTAGGCATGGGACTGGCTATCCCATACTGTAAAAAAATAAGCTGAAAAAACTTCACAAACATGGACAAGTCAAAGAAAAGAATAAAAGCAACTCCGCCATCCAGGAAAGATAAAGGCTCTCTGTCTAAAGGATGGAAATGGCAGGACAAAATCACTAACATAGAATTATGGAAATGTACCAGTCAAATACCAGTGGATAAAGAGTTGCAGTGAAGACAAAGGCGCTGGATAGGACACACACTGCAGAAGCCAACTGAAAGTATTATACAACAGATCCTTTTTTGGAATCCACAGGGAAAAAAGACAGAGGAAGACCAAGGAATTCTTGGAGAAGACAGATGGAAGCAGAGATGAAGATGATGGGGAAGACATGGAATTATCTTTAAAGAATGGCAAGAACCAGAACGGCTTGGAAAGTGTTTGTTGAAGATCTATGCTCCACAGGGAGCTGAGAAGAAGAATACTTGACAGAGATCCCACAGAAACACTAAATTAATTGTCTATCAAAACTGAGAGGATCCTAAAACTAAATAATCATTTAGTCACAGCCTTATTTTTCAACTAAATGAACTAAGTGAGTCAAAGATGTTTGAATGATTGAAGTGTAAGAAAAACAAAATAAGTGATTGAATTTACAAAGCAGATAGTTTTACATTCAAATAATAAATTCAATAGCAGACAAAAAAAAAACCTACTTAAACAGAACAACATACTCCAAAGACACTACATGACATCAAACAAAATTAAAATATTCTAAGGAGCTTTTCAAGACAAACTGAATCGACCATAGTCTTTCTTTCTTCTTCAAAACTGTAAGGAAAATGGTTTAAGCTGTTTCATAACTAAAAATACATATTGAAAATGCTATTTACCTAAACAAAGTAATAACTACCAACATAAAAACAATACTACCATTCATAATCTTCTTCTGTGCACTTGCAAGGCGCTGCTATAACATCCATGTTTTTGTAATATCCATTACGGCACCTGTAAACAAAATTGTATATTTTGTCAATAAAAAATTTCATTTCATACAAATTTAAATATGGGAAATAGTTTAAGCACCATCATTATCTCTGACAGACATTCTAAGATACAAAGTACTCAGGAATAGAAAACGGCTATAAAGTAAAGATATCTAGTTAGGAAAATTGCTATTATGGACCTCAAAAAGATGATGAAAAAGGGGGATACTAAAAACAACACATCAAAGAATCATGTGAGCACAGATGAAAGAGATGATTCAGACATTGTAGAAATGGCAGTGAAGAAGGAATGGTCTGATTGCTTTGTTAGTTCCTTAAGCAATTAAGGAAAATAGAGGGAAAAAACAATAGCATTTTTCTGCTGTCATTGACTTAATTCTTATATTTTTTCATGCTCCCAGAATTTCTTTATCTTTGTTCATGGTCACCATTTTTTAACTTCTGACAAAGCCCATTTTTTGTCCAGGGACTGAATTTTGCATAGGGAGAACCTGGGTGGTCTAGTCTAGAGGTAAAACATCAACCTCTGAACAAGAAAGTCCTGTGTTTGAACACAGGTACAAGTGTCGGGAATTTTTCACTCTGAATCCATAACATGCACAGAATGCACATACGACCTCATGTTTTTTGCCATTACTCAAGAGGGCTTGATACTGGATATCACTAGTGAGAGACCAGGGGATGGGAAAGTCATGAAGGAAGTACATATTTGAAGAAAACTATTATCACTGACTGTGGCAGGTATTTAAACCCAATACCTTCTTGTCTAGAGGCTGACATTATAGATCACCCAGGAATCCCCCCACCCCCTCCATGTTTTCATAAAAATAAAAGAAGATATGCAATTAAAGTTCTATTGTTCAACCAAATACTCATGATTCTTTATGCCATTAACCCTATATTACGACTTCATCATAAAAATTACTGCCTCAAACTACAAATTCTTGAAATTTGACAGTTTGCTGTGGGCAAACCCCCCTCCCCCAATTGCTACTTCCAGTGATGCCTGAGTGCTGGATTTGTTTCCTTTAATGCTGAAAATTTTTTTAAGTGTGTTGTAACAATTAAAATAGTATCTATATGAAAGGGGGCTGTTTTTGTTTATAAATTTGGCTAGTTTTCACAAAATTGGTTATTTCCCCCTCTCATGTTGGGAGAAATCATCTCAATCATCGGCAAATCATCAAACAAACCTTTCTAACATGGGATAGCCAGCGAACAACATTTTGAGGGAACCAAACATACTATGCTGGATTTACAGTGCATGTGTGAAAAGACAATGTAACACCTCGGTAGTCACTGAGTCATGCGTTCGAATTTCAGGCCATAAATCTAACATAACCCAGGAAATTATTACAGCTTCTGAATACTGTGTGTCTGCTTGGGTAAAGAACAGAAAATTGAAGCCTTTGAAATGTGGATTTATAGAAGAATAGGTAGAATTGGATGGAAACAAAAGATAACAACCGATGAAGTTTTAAAACAACTTAAAATAAAAAGAGAACTACTAAATACAATTAAAACAAGACAAATGAAATTTTTGGGACATGTTAAAAGACACAACAGCCTACTAAAAGTAATATTGGAAGGAAAAATACAAGGTAAAAGAGGCAGAGGTAGACCAAGACTAACATGGACGAGTAACATCGAAAGATGGACAAGTCAATCTATGACAGCCTGCACCATCAAAGCAAGAAACAGAGTAGAATGGCGATCCATGGTAGCCAACCTTCATTGTGGAGAAGGCACGCGATGATGATGCTTGGGTAAACACACAGTTGTGTAGCAAAGGTTCATAGAAAATGCAATTTTTGGAACCCAAATGCAACATTTAAATGATAGTAATTTGTATGACGCTATAGTGAAAATGTCACCCACAGATAAGAATTGTAATCTAGGGTTAATTTACGGTTGCAATTTGATTATTAAGAAGAAGAAGAAAAAAAAAAAGAAAGAATTCCATCACACCTCTCAATGTATAAGGAATACTGTGTCAATGTTCATTTTTTTTTTTTTAAACTATTGATACTTTCATTATGTGATTATGACTATTACCCAAATGAAAATAAATATCTGTAGCAGAAAAGATAAGTGTAAATATTAAATGTCATGGTTGTAATATTTTTGCAACTTTTCTATAAAAAATATTGTAATGTGACAGGAGATCAAACCAGCAATACTTACCATGAATCAGGTCGAATCTTCTTGTAGGTTTCCTTTAGGCCAATTACACATCCATTATTATCTTGGTTGGTGTTCAGACTAGTATGTGGGATCCATGAAACATAGTCTTCTTCTTTGCCTAGAAATGAGTATGCAACAAATTAACAAAAATAAGGTCCTTTACTTTTTTTGTGTGTGTGTATAAACATTTTTTGTGTATCTTTTAGGTAAAGATCCACTCATAATAAAAACAAAAATATAAATACAGCGGAATCCTGTTATACATATGACTCTTTAGTATATCAGCTCAGAATTTGTACAACATTTTCATGTAAAACTGGACTATGTTTTTATTATTTGCCTTGAAATTCATAGTTTTCAGCCCATCCAAACTCTCATGCATCTCCATAAACTTTTCTTCATTAGTGTAGGAGAAATTTTTTTTTTTTTTTTTGCTTATTTTATTCTTTTCTGTTTTCTTTTTTAAAATATTAATTATACTAAAATCACAAGTCACTGAAGAACTCCAAGAACTTCACTGGAAGCAACTAGAAGTGACTGAGAAACTTTATTTACAGGAAGAGAAAATGAATAAGTGGAGCATTTCTATCTGTTTTTATGGAAAGTGACTTCCCTTCCAAACATACACATCACCCTTTTCCTCTTCACTTTCTACTTAATCTATCTGCTCTTATCAGGACACTCAGATAAATTGCTGTTAAACTTTCAGTATTTCACACATTTATTGTTTGTAATTGATTTTAAGTATAATTTTAAAAATTCATCATTGAGTGCCGTCTCCACATCGAAGGTTAGCTACCATGAAGCGCAATTCCACTCTGTCTCTTGATTTGATAGTGCAGGTTGCCATTGACTAACTGTCTATCTTTTGATGCTACTCATCCATATCAGCCTTGGTATACCTCTTCCTCTTTTATTTCACTTCCAAGATTACTTCTAGTAGGCTGCTGTGTCTTATATCATGCCCCAAAAATCTAATTTGTCTTGTTTGCGTTATCTTTAGTAGTTCTCTTTTCATTTTTAATTGTTTTAAGACTTCATTAATTGTTTTCTTTCCATCCAATTCTACCTATTCTTCTATATATCCACATTTCAAAGGCTTCAATTCTCTGTTCTGGTTTCTTGTATAGTGTTCATGTTTCTGCACCATATAGGAATATTGAGAAGATATAACATTTTGATACTCTTAGTTTTAGCCCTGGTGTTATTTGTTTTGATGTTAGTATATTTTTCATGGCATTAAAATTACTTTTTGCCATTCCTATTCTTTTGTTTATTTCAGTTTTACATTTTCCATCACTGGTTGTAGCATGTCAAGGTTGTTGTAGCTCTGAACTGTCTCCAGGTCTATTCCTTCAACTTAGATATCCACTTTAGATTTTGAGTATTACCATTGTTTATGATCATAGTTTTAGTTTTTTTTTTAATATTTATGTCTAATCCTTATTTTTTTTGCTTGTCATGTTTATTTCATTAAGTAATTGTTGTAGATCTTTAAGTTCTCAAAGAGGCCAACACAAAAAGGCAGCTCCTAAAAAACATAAGAAAGAAACAATCAACATTTTTCAGGCACATCACGAAAAGAGGAAAGTTGGAATACTTGGTTACAACTGACAAAATAAAAGGAAAGAGAGATCACGGACGACAAAGAGAGAAAATACTGGATAGCTTGGTGTCATGGCATGGAAAACAGTCAACAACAGAGCTGATTCAATGCACTGTAGATAGAAGATTGTGGAAGGACATGATCGTCTACGCCGACTGGTATGGCACATGATGATGATGATGTAGATCTTTAGGATTTTCTGCTAGTAATACAGCATCATCAGCATATCTTAGGTTATTGATTATCTTTCCATTAATGTTTAGGCCTGGCATATCTGTCATGTTTTTAAAGATTTTCTCAGTGTATAGATAGAACAAGCTTGGTGATAGGATGCATCCTCGTCTTACTCCTCTTTTTATATCAATGGGTGTGGAGTTCTCCTTGTTATATTTTATTATTGCTGTTTGCTCCCAGTACAAATTACATATCAGTCGTATGTCTGTATGTGTCATCTAGATGTATATTTTTAATGCAGTCTATAAGTTGTTGAAGGTGTATTCTATCAAAAGCTTTGGTATAGTCTATGAAGCAGGCAATAATTGATTTGTTTACATCTGTGTACTTTTTGATTAATGTCCTCATGCAGAATATGGCTTCTGTAGTCCCATTGTTTTTCCTAAATCCAATTTGTTGTTCTTTTAATTCCACATTGATTTTTATTCTGAATCCTTCCTTGTATAGCTTTTAGCAAGATTTTTTTTTACATGGCTCATTAGGGTTATTGTTCTAAAATCACTGCATTCAACTGCACCATTCTTTTTAGGCAATGCAATGAAAGTTGACATTTTTAGTTCATTTAGTATCCTGTATGGTATATGTCACTGCATATCATATATCTGTGATAACTTCAATGCCAAAATCTTCTAGTGCCTTTATTATCTCTATTTCTATGTAGTTTTTCCCTTTTTTCATTGTTTGTATAGTTTTTTTCCCACTTTAGATTTTAAGATTTTATAGCCTGATCGTACATTTTAAATTTGGTTTCCTTTCCCTTTAGTCATAAAATAATTCTTTATATATTCCTGCCATCTTTTGATTATATCTTTGTTGTCTGTTAGCATTTTTCATTTTTAATTTGCAATAAATCCACTTTCTGTGGCTTTTTTATTTTTACTAGTCATCTCTAATGCTTTTCTTTATGCAATGTCATTTGGTTGTAACTGTTTCATCAGAATTTTCTCTTCTGTACTGCTCAGTCCCTTCTTCTAGCAATTTCTGAAATGTGTTCTTTACTTGTATTATATAAGTATCTTTAACAACCTTTTATTTTAAAGCTGTTATGTATAGTGGTATTATAGATGAATTAGTCTTTTGTTTGTTTCTCTTTAGTTTGACTTTCATTTTAATCCTTACAGGATTGTGATCTGAGTTAATATTTGCTCCTTGATAGATTTTGGCTTTCTTGACACTGTTACAGAGCCTATATTTTATGATTATGTAGTCTATTTGGTTCCCCTTCTTATCTCCAGGGCTTTTCCATGTGTATAGTTTCTTTTTCTCTTGCTCAAAGTAGGTGTCAAATATCAGCCTGTTTTCTTCACAAAATTGTATTAATATTTCTCCTCTTTAATTTCTTTCTCCTAAACAATGATTTCCTATAATAGTCTTATATCTACATTTTCCTACTTTAGCATTCACATTACTCATTACAATCAAGATGTTCAAAGAGTTCACTTCCTTCATAACTGTATCTAGATCTTCATAGTATACTCTATTTGTTAATATGTACAGTCTTGAGTTGGTGCATATGTCTGTATTATTGCTATGTTGATCTCTTTTAATTAGTTCCTCTACACCTCTTTGATGCTCTGGAAGTGCACTTCCTTCATAACTTTATCTAGATCTTCATAGTGTACTCTATTTGTTAATATGTACAGTCTTGAGTTGGTGCATATGTCTGTATTATTGCTATGTTGATCTCTTTTAATTAGTTCCTCTACACCTCTTTGATGCTCTGTTGTGTTGCCAGACTATAGAAATGTATATATTTCATTATGTATGTATCCACATTCTTTCTATCTTGTCTGTGATAAGCCTAAATCATTTATGTCTAACTGTTCTGCTTCTAATATAATATTTTCCAATTTTCCTTGTTGAAAAGAGTCATAACTTTCCAAGTACATATTTGTAAGTCTCTATTCTGACATAAGCTCAAATTTCTCTCCTTGTTTTTGTTTGGAATAGTACATGATGAGGCCCCAGTCTCTTTCACAGTGGTCAGCCACATTCGTCTTTAAGAATTAAGTACCTGTTTATGAATTATAGTTAGAGAGATTTAAATAATCAAACCGTCTATGCTTTGGGTTGGATTAATCAATACATTATTAATTGTAGAAAAATTGATACATTTTTATACAAATCACAATTAGAATAGATTATGTAACAAATTGTGTACAGACAATGGTGTTCCGCTATATAATCCTGATTGAATTTACTACTGTAGAGATAAGTGAAGTGATTTGTAGCATCTCACTACCTAGAATTATTTTTTAAACTGAAAGTCTATTGTCACTATGCAATACCCTATTATACATAAGCAAGACATAGAGAACAGAGTTTAGCACACACAAAAAATGCTGCAACAATAAACTAGTTCTATGGGAGTTTTCTCTACAGATACAGCAGCAATTAAATTATCTGCACTGAAACACACATGAATGGCAAAACTCCAGCCAGCAACAAGATTCGTTCTTGAGAAGACCAAAGAAAGATAAAGACATGCTGTACACATCATGCATCCCAAAACAGCTGATGTATGGTAAACTTAAAAATGGCAAGTGACCAGATGGTGGATATAATAAACACTTCAAAGAGTACAACTAAATGTTCAACTCTGATCATATAAATCCCATAAAATGTGGCACTGAAATATATGTCAGAATTGTACTTTATTCTCTCTCTCATATATATAGAGAGATTTAGGGACAAAGAAAGATATTACAACAATATTATTCTAAAGTTGTCATCAACACATCTGGTATATAGCTATTTTATTGCATAACATTTTCTATTTGTAACAAAATGCAAACATTTATTTTATGATGGTTTCATTATCACGATAACTCATACTGTTTACTACAAAATGCAGATCTATAAATGCAACAGCTGCTGATAAATCTACAAATAAGTTTTTACATTTGTTTACATCTCAGACAATTCCTATGCCATCACCATTCACATGTCCTACTTACACTCTCTGGTAACAATTGTGTTGAAATCAATGACATTGACAGTCCATTTTTTGGTCAGATTGTGGTAGCCCCATAAACCAATTGTCATGGACTTTCCGCCAGGCTCGGTCAACAGGCCTGTAAATCTGTTACATTGAAGATAAGTAAATTAATCTCATACCAGACTGAGGACAAAGAAAAACTATATACTCAGTTAAGTATGTGAATATACAGCTTCAAACAATAACAGCTTCTTTAATTGCCATCTAGTCTGCTACAAAATATAGCTGAAACTTGAAATCATCATCTCTAAATATTTTTCACTATAATCACAATTTGTGTTTATTCACAAAATTTACAGCCAATCAGCCTCGTCATTACCACTTTACTCAAAAGCCTTATTGCTAACCACCACCATTTACTTAATCATGTTATTAATTTTACAAATTAATGTGCTTTTTTGGCATGCCTGCTGCTTCCAATATCTCAAAACTTACTTAATGACTTCATTTGTGAACTTGTATTTGTGCCAACAGTTGCCCTCATCTGTAGAAAATTTGACAATGTTTGGGTAATCATTTTCTAGGGGCACTGCCACAAGCAGACCGCCACTATCAGCAATTTCATACGCATGGGGTCCATGCAGCACCTGCATATATACAAATACTCACATCACAATCTATTTCAAATCAAATCCAGAAATAAATTATTTGTGATGTTACAGACTATTTCATATTCAGTGGAAACATGATAAGAAGTTTCAAACTAATATGACAAGCATAAAATAAAAATAACTATCTAGACTTGAAAGGATCTGTATATTTATTAAATTATTTCAGCAACAAATTCTTGCAATGAAAAAGTATCATAAAAGTGTTAAGCTCTTGAAGAAAACTGCTGCCTACATGAAGCAACACTTACAGGTTTTATTTTTCTCTGAACTGCAATACCAGCAACTGTCAGTTGTCATTTATTTACGTCTTTTTCATTATGATCCCATAAGAATTATAAATGGGATACACAATTAAAAGAGAAATCCAGAACATATTCTTCTATGGGAGGCATCAGGATATAGAAAGAGGAAGACCTAGAGAGATACTAATAAGAATATTTATAAGAGAAACAAAGTTGACAGGCTCATTAGATAAGATCGAACATCTCGCCAAGAATAGAAATAGACGGCGAAAAATACTACAAGCCCTATGCGACATCTAGCAGCAAGGGAAGGATCTGTTGTTTGTCTACTGTCCATGATTCGCTTCCATAGGTCAGAATTGGCTCTATATAGCACCGATGAACTCTCTTTCTCATTTTTATTGACATAGATTTGTTGCATAAGATATTTTTCATTTTCTGAAATGCTATTTTGGCCTGAGCTTTTCTGCTTTTTATTTCTGTGGTGCATCTCCCATCCGATGTTATTATTGTGCCCAAGTATTTGAAACGTTGCACTTGTTTCAGATTTGTCTCATTTATTTTTAAGCTGCATGATGGTGGTGATTGTTTCTTCGATATAACCATTACTTCTGTTTTCTTACTATTCAGACTGAGACCTTTCTTGTTACTTTCTTTTACTATTATGTCTATTATTTCTTGTAGTTCATTCTGTCTCGGCTATTAAGACTGTGTCATCCGCATATCGCAAATTATTTATGTTGTGACCGTTGACTTCAATTCCTTTTTGTCTACTATTGATCTCATAATATATTCGCTGTAAAGTGAAAACAAATCCAGTGACAGAACACAGCCTTGTCTGACTCCTTGCTTTATATATTGGAATTGTCCTGTTTGGTTGTTAATTCGTATAGCTGCTGTCTGTTGCCAGTACATGTTTTTTATGATTCGCAGATCCTTGCCATCAATGTTTAATTTCTCCAGCATATTGATTATTTCCACATGCTTTACTTTGTCAAATGCTTTCGTGTAGTCTATAAAGCACATATATAGATCTTTCTTTATCTCTATAGATCTTTCTATCAATGTCTTAAGATGTATCATTATTGGTGCCCTTTCCTTCAACAAATCCACATTGTTCCTCACTTATTTCTGGTTTTATTTTGTTCCTTACACGTCTCATGATTATTCTTAGTAATATTTTAGTCATATGACTCATGAGACTAATAGTGCGATGGTCTTCACAATCAGTGGCTCCTGACTTCTTCAGTGTGGCTACAACGAATAATTTTAGTAGATCTTCGGGTATGTGTCCAGTGTTATATATGTCATTGAGTAGTTTTGTTATGACTTGTACTCCGAACTCTCCTAATGCATTTATCTCTTCAATTATTATATATATTTACAGGACCTGGATCTTTGCCTCTTTTCATGTGTTGAATTGTGTCCTCCACTTCACTCTGCATTATTGGTGGTCCTGTGTCTTCATTTGAATTGTTTAATTCTGGTCTTTCATCATCATAGAGTTGACTGATATATTATGTCCATCTTTCCATTGTCTTCTCCTGTCCCATTATTATATTTCCTTACTTTGATTTCACACATCCTGAAACTTTGACTTCTTTTCTTCCTGTTAATTCATTTAACTGATTGTGCATAAATTTTGAGTCTTTCTTTTGTTGTTTTTCCATTTCTTCACATTTCTGTTTTTAACCATCCTTCCTTTGCTTCACCTCACTTGTTTTGGATCTCTTTGTGCAACGTTTTGTATGTCCGTTCTTCTTTCTTATGTTTTCTTTTTTTGTCCATTAATTGTAATATTTCTTCTGTCATCCATTTCTTTTTGTTGATTCTTTTAGTCACTGGTATTACTTCTTTTGATGTTTGTTGAATCGATTGTTTGAGCATTTCCCACAGCTCCTGGATGTCCTGTATTTTCTCAATAGCATTATATCTATTTTGTACTATCGTGCTGTACTTATCATTCATCTGTTTATCTACTCTTAGCATACCTAGTTCTAATTTTATATTTCTTGGTGATTTCTGTGCCTTCCGAAAAGTTTTATTCTTATCTTTCCAACCACTGGTACATGGTTACTATTGCAATCTGCTCCTGGCCTTGTTTTAACCGATGTTAGCCCATTCCTGAATCTTCTCTGTACCAGTATGAAATCAATTTGATCGTGTACTTTTTTGTCTGGGCTTTGCCATGTCCATAGTCACCTAGGGTGTTGTTTGAACCAGGTGTTACCTATAATCATTTCATGTGTCTTTGCCCAATCTATCCCCTGTTATTCGTCTCTCCAAGGCCATGCGCCCCCAGTCACATTTTGCACTTTAGCTGTTCCTACCTTTGCATTGAAATCCCCTAATATAATAGTTATTTCTTGGGGTTTACACTGTTCCATGGTCGTCTCTAGCTCCTCGTAAAAAGTGTCAATGTCTTCTTCCTTGCTATTACTTGTTGCTGCATAAACATGAATAATGTTGATATCCATTGGTCTGCCTCTCAATTTTACTAGCAGAATTCTGTCTGATACTGGCCAAAATCCTTTCACTGTTTTGCTTCTTCTCTATCTAACATGATGCCTACTCCTCTTTCGCTTGTGGTTCCCCCAGAGTAAATTACATTTCCACTGTCGCATTGTAATAATCCTGCTCCTGTCCATCTCATTTCACATAGTCCCAAGATGTTCAATTTCATTCTCTTCATTTCTTGGCTGATGTTTTCTAGTTTTCCAACCTGGAATGCTGATCTAATGTTCCAAGTTCCTTGCTAGTGTCTCTTTATTTTTGATATTGCATACAGTTGCTTGATGACGATCGGGTGTCACCTGTAGCACATGACGCTCCCTACTGGACGAGGTGGCTGTGAAGTCCCCATTAACGTCGTTAGCTGTAAATATAAGGTTGTGATTTGTCATGATTATTCCAGGCAATTTAAGAAGGTTGTTTGCCATCCCTTTCCTTCTTGGCAGTGACTGTACTAATCGGAGATCGCAGCCATTGTCTCTATACATGAGATCCTCTGCCTGCCATCGCGGTGTGGGGACCATAACCGGCACTATTTGTTG
>JAVIAB010000125.1:34748529-34858529 GCA_032433765.1 Megaustenia siamemsis
GGGAAACATATGGAAATCCAAAGAAATTAGGTTAAATACAAAAATAAAAATTTTCAACTCAACTGTTAAGTCGGTCCTATTATATGGCTGTGAAACATGGAGAACATCAAAATTGACAATCACGAAGATACAGGCTTTCATTAATGGATGCTTACGCAGAATAAAAGGATGGAAATGGGAGGACAAAATCACTAACATAGAATTATGGAAATATACCAGTCAAATACCAGTGGAAGGAGTTAATGAACTAAGCTTATTCTATGGCATTATATCAACATTAACACTGCAAAAAATGTTTAGTGTGACATACCCGTTTGAAGTTATATCCACCATCTGTAGAGAGGTAGACATCAGGAGGTGTAGTCTGCAGATTGCTGGCAACATGAGCTGTACAAAATAAAAGTCTGGACATTATAATTGATTTTTCTTAGCCTGATATAGTACAAGAATCAGGCCTACAGTATCAATCTTGTCTTTACCAGTGACCAAATTTGTTTAAATGGGATAAACATTTCAGAGTTTCATAGGCTATTAGCATAAACAGTTTTACAAATTCAACATGCCAACTGTATTTTGGTGACAATAAAATAATTTAAAAAGAAATAGTTGTAGAAGGAATAAAATAATTTAATCCCATCATCATCAAGCACCGTCTCCATATAGAAGGTTGGCTACCATGGAGAGCAATTCCGCTCTGTCTCTTGCTTTGGTAGTGCAGGTTGTCAAAGGCTGCCTTGTCCAACTTTTGCTGTTACCCATCCGTGTTAGTCTTAGTCTGCTCTGCCTCTTTTACTTTGTATTTTCCCTTCCAAGGTTACTTATCGTAGGCTGCTGTATCTTTTAACATGCCCCAAAAATCTCATTTGTCTTATTTGAATTGTCTTTAGTAGTTCACTTTTCATTTTTAGTTGTAAGACTTCATAATTTGTTTTCTTTTCTTTCCATCCAATTCTTCTATAAATCCACATTTCAAAGGCTTCAATTTTCTGTTACATTTTCTTGTCTAATGTCCATGTTTCTGCATCATACAGGAATGTTGACTAGATATAAATAACATTTTGCTATTCTTAGTTTTAGCCCTGGTGTTATTAGTTTTAATGTTAGTATATTTTTTCATTGCATTAAAATTAAATTAATTAAATTGTGTCATTCCTATTCTTTTATTTATTTCAGTTTTACGTTTTCCATCAATGGTATTATAGTATGTTCAAAGTAGTGTTGTAGCTCTGAACTGTCTCCAAATCCCATCATACACTGTGGGAAATATAGTGTTATAGTCCTGAACATCTTTCAAAAATCATAGATTCACAACCTTCTTAGAGACAAAATTAAACTTGGTATGTGAGCTGCTGATCACTCTGACCTTAAAAGAATACTTGTCACCTTTAGAAAACTAATCTCCTGTAGAATTTTTACTATTTAAGTTATGTAAAAAAAACACTTCTGGCTGCGATGACATACAACTTTAAGTTTTACAGACCATTCAATATTAAATCCTTTCATTCATTTAATGCACACTACTTTCAATGTATAGCTTGAATGTATGGAAGAAAGAACGGACTATAGTAACAATTTTGTTGTTGTTGACAACTTGATACATCATTTAAATAATGTGGTCAGTAATACACCAGTGTTGACTTTCTTTTTAAGAAAAATAATATGTAAGCATCTAAGGCTAAGTAAACCTATAAGCTCTCATCTTGGATCAGACATGCTTTTGTTTTGCAGCCAGTTCACTGCTCTGCCATGACTCCCAGCAAAAAAATAATTACTATAATAATCTGGTAGGCTAGATTGATCCACAGTAGACATAGGTAGACCTAAAAGTGTTTAATCACCTTCTGAATGAATGGGGAACTGAGTGAATGGGGAAGACAACAAATAATACAGTTTTAAAGAAATGGTAAATAAAGACTTTCATTGCAGAATGTCTATTTTGGTTTAACTATATAAAAGCTACTGAAATAGCTTGCTTATTTCACACAGCCTTAACCTGCATTACAGGCACACTTGGTTATTTGATTCCAAGTTATTGAAGCAACAGTCAAATTATTTTTTGTCTGGTGAATAAGGTTGCATGCTCTAGTCAAGTCACCGCATGATGTACAGGCAAGAGTTTTTATTTTACTATTTTAAAAAAACTGTTAGATCATACCAGGTATTGAATTCATGCTTACTATTAAGTTTTTAACTGGAAAATAACCGGCCCAATGCGCTCACTATCCATCCCTACTGAAAGTTATTTCATGCTAGAATAATTTCTCAGAACATGGAAGACTAGAAAGAAATCAAAAGATCCCACAGTTCACGCACTTGAGCATCATTATGCTAACTGAATAACTAATCAATAGTGTACTTTTACTGATGTTCTATAAGTACCTGAGTGCTTTCAGCATTTATGCTACTAACACCATACTAAAATCCAACCAATACCTCATGCACTCTATGATATGAGACACAATACAGCTATTTCCCAAAATAAAAAATGAAACACAGCCCACATGACATATGGATTCTGACAACATATGGATAACAACCAACTGCATGTGTGTTTATATAAGAGGATTAAAAAGCATTCACTACTCTTACCATGCACTAATACCAAGCCATAGGCATCCTTCTGACTGTGAGGAAGCTGAGCTTTGATCCCTCTATGCAGACTGTATGAATTATGGATCTGAAGGTAGCACCCCTCCTTGAACACAAAATAAAGTTTAAAATTAGTTAAAGAATCAAAACAATTTGCGATGCGTGGATGAAACAGTTTTAATAGAAGAGACAGAGAATGAACTACAAGAAATGATAGACATAATAATAAAACAAAGCAACAAGAAAGGTCTCAGTCTGAATAGTAAGAAAATAGAAGTAATGGTCATATTGAAGAAACAGTCATCACCATCACTCAGTATAGAAAATAAACAGAACAAATCTGAAACAAGTTCAACACTTAAAATATTGGGCACAATAATATCAGATGGAAGATGTACCAGAGAAATAAAAAGCAGAATATCTCAGGCCAAAATGGAATCTCAAAAACTGAAAAATAATTTATGCAACAAGTCTATTTCAATAGAAATGAGAAAGAGACACTTTCTAAAAACTTTTTTTTTCCCCAAAAATAATTAGAAGTTTGTTTATTTTCAGATCATAAATTACAGTGATTAACTCTCCTGAATTTACCTTTTCATCATTTTCGCAGTCCACATTAGCTGGTCGTGGAATTTTCTTCCACTCAGCTCCCCTATTGTATGTGATAACTGTATGGATGGACTTGTCTGCACTTATCTGACTTGCCAGGTAAACACCACGCATACACACAATCTGAGAAAAAAAATCAATGTTTTACTCACATGAATTTCACTCAACGGTATCATCTTTCTAATTAGCATAAAATGGCTCAGCTCGGAGCAAAGATTAAATGAATTAGTCTTTATTAATGATCTGTTCTCTAATGATGCTGCACCAGTAGCTTATTATGAAGAACATTTACGAACTCATTTACAAGATCTCAAAGGCATGCAGATCAAGAATCAACCTTTTTCAAAATGGAAATTATGTGCCATGGTGTCCGCAGGGTGCTCTCTATTATTATTATCAATGACTAGTTAATAATTTCAACATTAAACAACAAGCTTTCCCATAATATCAAAATCAACAGTCACTCTGGTAAAGCATCAGCCACAACATCTAAATTTGTAAAAAGAGCATGGAAAAGCAAAGCACTCATTAAAAAAACAATCAAACTTCAAGTATATCAAGCCTGTATTCTCAGTACTCTACTATATGGTACTGAGGCAGAATGAAAATCTTATGCTTAAAAAAATATCAACTCAGTGCATTCTGCCGGTGTTGCTTCAGAAGAGTCCAAGGTATCAGATGGCAGAATCATATATACAACACCACTGTTCTTCACCCTAGATAACGATGTCTACCTTTGACTAACATGTTTACGAGACCACTCAAAATTGACCTGAATAATTGTAACATCATGAGCTCTAAAAATAGTACTTTCTTTGAACTTTTTGACACACAGCTATGTCTTTACAATAAGAGAGACACAGGGAACTAGATTTGACCTCAGGGGTCGAACGTGTTACAATGTCTATTGGTACGGTTGCTTAAGTCCGTCAGTATGTTCGGCTACCTTATAGCATTTTTATTCCAGTCCACACGGTCAAACTCTTTTTCCTGGTCTGTAAACACTATATTTAGGTTTCTGTCATATTCTATTGTTTTTTCACATACAAGAGGTTGTTTGATATATTCTGTGTGTATAATGTATATTCTTCTTCTTCTTCTTCTTTTCTCTTTCACTGATACCTAAAAGGTGTCGTGGTTTATATCATTTGTCGTTCTTGTGCTGCTCGAATTGTCTGAATTAGTGATTTTCCTTTGTTGTTACATGTCTCTGTCACTGCATCTATCCATTTTCTTCTGGGTCTTCCTCTTGGTCTTTTTCCATGCATTCTCGAGAAGAATGCCCTTGATGGTGATTGGTGAGGATTCATTCTGACCAGGTGGCCAAACCATTTAAATTGTTGTTGTTCTATATATTCTTGGCAGGGTTTTGTTTCTACTATTTTTCTTATGGTTTCATTTGGTATTCTATTTCTTCTTGTGTTGTTTGTTACTTTTCTCAAACAACACATCTCACATGTATTGATCTTTCTTAAATGTGATTTAGAAAGGGTCCATGTTTGACTTTCATAGCACAAAGTTGGTATGAAGATGCTATTTATCATTTGTTGTTTAGCTGTTATAGAAATGTTTGGATGTCTTAGCAATGATGAAAGCTGGTATGTGACAGCATTTGATTTTTGTATTCTCATGTCAATTTCTCTATCTAGTTTTCCATCTTCTGTGAACATTGTGCCTAAATATTTGAATTCCTCTACTTGTTTTATTTCTTTATCTTGATGTTTAATGGGTGTCTTAATTTGCTTATTCTTATAGCCTCTGTTTTTGCTGTGTTAATTTTCATACTGTAGTTTGTGCAGCTTTTATCAAGAGATGTTAAGTGCTGTTGTAGCAGGTTTTCATCCTCATATATTAGGCATTGGTCATCTGCGAAGAGTAGCTCGTTGATGTTGTATAATGTATATTAAACACCACAAATAAGCTCTTAAAACTCTTGAGTTATTGAGTTATTTGCGGGTCATCATCATTGCACTCCGAACATGTCCATAGGTGCTCAGATCCCCTCCTCAGCAATTCCCTCAGTGTCCAGCGACTGACGACTCCAGTTCTATGTTGGTTGATAAGTCTTCTTACACGGCCACCAAGTTTCTCATTTCTGGCTGTGCCCATCTTAACTCCCATTTCCATCATCCGAAGAAGCGACGTTGATCTATGTTTGTCGAAGTCCTGTGCTCTTCCCACATCTCGGAGTGCATTGATGACGTCCGCCCGATCCATCGGTTGCCCGTCCTCAACGACAGCGCAGCTAGCCAACCTGTCCGCTCTCTCATTTCCCCGTACTCCCGCATGTCCAGGAACATAGACAAAGGTGACCTTACGTATTTTGGATTTCTGCAACGACTCTACCCATTGCATGCGTACAAAGCCCGCCTCCACTTTTTTTATCATGCTCATCGAATCACTCAGTATACATGCGTGGATGTAGTCTTGTGACTCTAACCATTTGAATGCCTTGGTCACTGCCATCACCTCCATTGTCATGCTACTCGTGGTCATGGCGTATGCACCACTGTCTTCCTTGGCTATTCTGCCTGCCGAACGTGCTGTAAATACCCATGCACTTTTTTCGTGTCGTCTTACAGGTCCGTCTGTATAGATGACTGCATCTTTCTCATCGGTGTTATCGCAGATGAGACCGTTGACCTCAGCATTAACCACGACTGGGTTCTGTTCCCTACTTTTCCTGTCGAGTGTGACAATACATGAGAGAAAGTCCCCTTGAATGACGTAGGCACCGGTATCCACTTCTCACCAACGCTGAGATTGGTAAGCCCACATACCTGTTTGATGACATCTTCTGCTCGGCCCACCCATGATTTGCCTCTTTTTAGACTGGTACCTTTCTCTGTGTTGAGCACGTGGTGCAATGGATGCTCTGTATCTGTACTAATCTTCAGGTATGCTCGTGCTCTCCAGATCTTGATTCTGTCATCCATGGTTGGAAAGTCAAGAAGATACCTCATTGCCACACAGGGAGTGTCCCTCGTACATCCCAGGATAATGCGCATGGCTTCATTTTGTATTTTCTCCAGCCTATCAATTTGAGTCGTACTGACAGTAAGAATGGCCAGGGCATACTCGATTGGTGCGAGGACTAATCCCTGGAACAGAAGAGTAAGTAGCCTCTGCTCGATGTTGGCAGCTGCCATGACCTTCAAGGCGGCTAATCCTTTGCGGGATTTTGTTATCACATGGTCAACGTGGTCCCGAAAACACAGGCTGCGATCAAACTTAACTCCGAGGTATGTCAACAACTTATCCCTGGTCACCTCATCAGCTCCCATTCGTACTACCGGTGTGGTCGTATTAACGATATGATTGTTAAGGGAGAACCATGAAACTGATGCTTTATTAGGATTAACCAAGGCACCTGAAACCCCACACCAGGAAGAAATGCGATCGAGTTCGTCTTGCATTGTGGAGGCGATTCCCCGTCTGCCTCTTCCCTGTCGATATACCAGAATATGTCCCTTCCTCATAAGATGGATCGCCGCGGCACTGTTTCAGAGGAAGGTGATACTCAGATGTGGAAGTTGGTCTTCCGAGCCAACATCCATTTGTCCTGGGCTGCCACAAGGCTCACCATTGTCACCAGTTCTATTTAATGCGTACACAATAACGATCACGGCCCAACAGCTGGATGGGAGGGGAAGAACTATGACTTTTCTTAAAACTCTTATTCAGGTTTCAAATAACTTGTAAATAACAATCAAAGAACTAGTCTTATTTATGAAGTGGATGTTCAGAGTACAATATGACAAAAAAGTGTATTTCTAAAACAATAAATGTCTGAGACAATATATTTGTTAAATATAATTGTTGGAGACAAGAAATTAAAAGATACTCTGACTTCAGTAATTGATATGTGATGCAAAAAAAAAAAAAAAATGAAATCCAAAAGAGGGAACTTGTTAACTAAGCTATAAGAACGAACCTGATAATGAAACTTACAAATAAATTTTATCATGAACTTGACTACACACACAACAATAAAAATTAATAATTTTAATCCATTACATGATCAATGTAGAACAATCTATCTATTGACCTTTCGAGCCGTAGCCAGCCCATAGGGCATAGACCCAGTAACTCTTTCTCTTACCTAAGTTTTTATTCTAGCAGTTTTCAATCCTTCTAAAGATATTTTATCAAATCTTGCTATTTGTCTCTGTTATGTGCAAGCAACTGTATCTCATTGAGGGAGCCAATTCCTGCTGCTCTTGCCTCTCTGATTAATGTTCTACTCAGTGTCCCTCTAGGTCGGTCTCTTTTCCTCTCACCTGTTGTTTCCCACATGAGGGCTTGCTTTGTTATTTGGTTATTATCTCTCCTCATCACATGTCCAACATATGACCATCGTATATAACTGAACTATCTATCTATCGACCTTTCGAGCTGTAGCCGGCCCATAGGGCGTAGACCAAGATACTCCTCTTATCTAAATTTTTATGCAGTTTTAAATTCTTTTAATGATATTTTAATCATATCTCGCCATTTGTCTCCATTCTGTGCAAGCAGCTCTATCTCATTGAGGGAGCCGATTCCTGCTGCTCTTTCCTCACTCATCAATGTTCTTCTCAGTGTCTATCTGGGTCTTCCTCTTACCTGTTGTTTCCCACAGGAGGGCTTGCTTTGCTATTCGGTTATTATCTCTTCTCATCACATGTCCAACATATGACCATCATCTTTTCTTTGTTACTGAAGATATTAGTGGTTGACTGGCGATTTAAGAGTTGATAGTAAATTTGATTTGAATAAAGTCTTGTGTTTGTGCTGATGAGTTTTGATTTCCACAACTTTTCAAGGCTTCTGAAAGACATTGCTGCTTTAGCTATTCTGATTCAAAATTTCTTTATTTGTATCCCCTTCTCAATCAATGTGACTTCCAAAATAGATAAACTGATTGATCTCTTCCACTGGTTTGTTTTCCATGTATATTTTGTCATCTGTTGGAATTAAGCTTTTCATGACCTTAGTCTTTTCGTGATAGATCTGATCAATTTTGCTGGCTACTGATGGAAGTTCATTTGTGTTTTCCTGCATCGTTTTTATCTGACTGCTGATGAGAACTATGTCATCAGCAAAGTCGAGATCCTCCAAATGGTCTCCTTGTATCCATTCAATGTCTTAATTACCAGTGCAGCATTTCTTCATTATGAAGTCCATAACAACTCCAAATAACAAAGGCGATAAAATACATCCTTGTTTAACCCCAGTTTCTATTGGGAAACATTCGCTCAGTCCTTCTTCTGTTCGAACTGAACTTGTGTAACTATCATACATGTCTTTAATAATATTTATGATTTTTGATGGTAAGCCATATTGCTTCATAACAATAGTAACTTCAAATAACATGGTTAACAATAACTTTTTCAATCAAGTCTCAACATGTCAGTTATTGACAAATTAACATACTAACCTTGAGGAAGTCATGAATTATGTTGAAGTTGGGAAAGAGGTGGTCTAAAAGAGAAATTGAATACACTAAGCCAGAAGATGATGAGGTGTACAGGGTTCCATGGCCGGTGTCTAGATACATGAAACAATTGAAACACTGATCAAAAGTTAACTGGTACTAAGTATAATCTTGACATTTCACATATTCTATCATCAAAATTTTCGAAGTGGATGAAATTTCCTTTTGAGAGAAGTCAGGATTATAAAAGTTGAAAGAAGAGTGCTGGGGTTACTTAAAGTTAGCACAGCAAAACCCATTAATGGTAGACATTATTTTAATACCATTGACTTGAGTGAAAGCACACATATTTCTGCCGTCCTTTTAAAGACGCATGTTGCTATTGATCTAGTCTTCTCTCTCTCTCTCCCTCTCTATTTCTTGGTCATAATCACTTGATGTGTTTTAAAGATAACAGTGATCTTATAATTCTAAAACAATAATAAAAATATATTAAAGAGGAATTACATTTCATCTATTTTCTTATCAGCAAACACCCACCTCATCCCAAAAGAATGTGCAGTGAACTGTAAACTCTCAATAGTTAATTTTTTTCTAATACAATATTAGACATTTGAAATGGTGGTTAATAAAATGGTGGAGGTTAGAGATAGAAAGTTAAATAGTGAGAAAGAACTTTTACAGGTATTGAGATTAGTGAATTAGTGGTTTATTAAACTACTGGGTTACAGTTAAAATAAATTTGGGAATAGATGAACCAGAATGTATTTTCTGACTTAGGTAACAAAAGGTAAAATAGTGTTGAGGGTTTCAGTGGTGACAGTATTGTTTTCTTCTTTCTTCTTCTACCTTTTTAGCTCCCAGTGGAGCATAGGTCTTCAACAAACACTTTCCAAGTCGTTCTGTTTTTTGCCATTCTTTTAAGATCATTCCATGTCTTCCCCATCATCTTCATCTCTGCTTCTATCTGTCTTCTCCAAAAATTCCTTGGTCTTCTACAAAAATTCCTTGGTCTTCCTCTTTGTCTTTTCCCCTGGGGATTCCAAAATAGGACCTGTTGTGTAATACTCTCAGTTGGCTTCCGTAGTGTGTGTCCTATCCAGCGCCATCGTCTTCACTGTATCTCTTTATCCACTGGTGTTTGATTGGTACATTTCCATAATTCTATGTTAGTGATTTTGTCCTGCCATTTCCATCCTTTTATCCTGCGTAAGCATCCATTAATGAAAGTCTGTTATCTTCGTGATTGTCAATTTTGTTGTTCTCCATGTTTCACAGCCAGAACCAATAGGACCGCCTTAACATTTGAGTTGAACATTTTTATTTTTGTATTTAACCTAATTTCTTTGAATTTCCATATGTTTCCCAGTGCAATGAAAGCTCCTCTTGCTTTTGATATCCTTATTTTGGTTATCATTTTTTGTTCCTCCCTCTTTATCTATATGACTGCCCAGATATATGTAAGATTGTACATCTAACAGAGGTAATTCTCCTAGTTTTATTTGGTTATTACAGTATTGTTTTACTGGCACACAATTCAAAAGTGAATTATGATACTTAATAAGTAAAAAGTGATATATATTACTTATATAAAGAGTACAGGTTAAGTTTTACATAAAGTGACAAGTGCTTGCTTATTTACGTTCACGACGTAATGTCATCATCCGCCCTTTACCATAGATTACGATACCATAGTAAGATTTACTGCATCAAAGCACAAAGTCCTAAATATTCTACATTTTCCCATGTTAAAACATTACCCCTTTCACATACCTTCCTAATTACCACTTCTGGTGACCCATGAGTGTTTAATTTGTTTCCATTCTATCTATCTATCAACCTTTCGAGTTGTGTCCAGCCCATAAGGCATAGACCCAAATACTCTTTCTCTTTTTCTAAATGTTCTTTCTAGAAGTCTCAATCCTTGAAAAGATCTTTTATAAAATCTCACCATTTGTCTCTGCTCTGTGCAAGCAACTCGATATCATTGAGGGAGCTGATTCTTGCTGCTTTTGCATCTCTGATCAATGTTCTTCTCAGTGTCTCTCTGGATCAGCCTCTTTTCCTCCTATCTGTTGTTTCCCACATGAAGGCTTGTTTTGGTATTCAGTTATTATTACGTAGCACATGTACAACGTCTTTTCTTGATTATCGATGATACTAGTGGTTGATTGGCGATTTCTCTAATTTCCATATTTGTTTTTAATTTGTTCCACGCTATACCAAGTATTTTCTTTAGACATTTATTTTCAAATGTGTTAACTTTGTTTCTATGTCTCTTGTCTTCCAGCTCACGCATACATATGTAAAGGTTGATAGTACGTTTGATTTTAATAGTCTATGTAAGTTTTGTTTATGTGCTGATGAGTTTTGATTTCCATATCTTCTGAAGGATATTGCTGCTTTAGTTATTCTGACTCTAATTTCTTTACTTGTATCCCCTTCCATATCAATATGATTTCCAAGTAATAATAATAATCGATAAAGTGATCGATCTCTTCCATTGTTTTGTTTTTCATGTATATTATGTCATCTGTTGGAATTAAGCTTTTCATGACTTTAGTCTTTTCATAATTGATCTCAAGCCCAATTTTGCTGGCTAATAGTGTTTTCCTGCATTGTTTTTATCTGACTGTTGATGGGGACTATGTCATCAGCAAAATCGAGGTCCTCCAATTGGTCTCCTTGTATCCATTCGATGCCTTTGTTACCAGTGCAGCATTTCTTCACTATGAAGTCCATCACAAGTCCAAAAAACGAGGGTAATAAAATACATCCTTGTTTAACCCCAGTTTCTATTGGGAAACATTCGCTCAGTCCTTCCTCTGTTCGAACTGAACTTGTGTAGCCATCATACATGTCTTTAATAATATTTATGATTTTTTATGGTATACCATATTGCTTCAGAATCTGCCACAATGAATCTCTACAAATGCTGTCGAATGCTTTTTTGAAGTCAATGAAGTTAAGTACAAAAGATTTTTGCTTTTTAATGTGTTCTTCCACTTCCAATCTAAGTCCTAAAGTAAAAATGTTCTTCACCAGCCTGTTCTTCACACATTACTGTATCTATTGAATCCATTATTCTATTCATGATGATTTTGCAGAATAACTTTGAGGCAACTGACAAGTGTCATGCCTTTCCAGTTGTTACAATCTCTGAGATAGCCCTTTTTAGAATGTTAATGATTTCTTTATTCCATTTTTGAGGCACCTTCTCAGCTTTCCAAATAATATTGAGCATTTTCTGGAGGTGTATTAAATTATGGCTGTCAATTGCCTTTAGGATCTCAGCTGTTAACTTCTCCTCGCTTGTGTTAGCCATACGTTTTAAGGAAGTCTATATTTCATTCAAGATGAGGTCATCTAAAATTACATCTAAATCTGTTGCTGGTGTTTCAGCTTCAAAATCTATTAAATCGTGGGGTAGTGGACGGTTAAAAATTTCTTTGAAGTGTTCAGCCCAATGTGCCTTTATGTCAGCACTTGTTATTAGCATTGAACCAGATTTGTCTAGAATTGGTATTCCACTGTATGTAAAGGTGGTTGTCAGCAACTTTTGTACAGTATAGAGAGTTACTGCTGTATCCTGTAATTGCAGCTGTCTCTGCCAAATTGTTTATATAACCTCTTTTATCTCTTCTAGCTGAACTTTTTACTTTATTGTCCAATTATTTGCATGTTGCTTTTGCCAGGACCTTTCCAAGATCAGTCTTTACATTAGTCATGGCTCTCTTCTTTCTTTGATGTATTTCCATGTAGTGTCTGAAATCCAAGCTTGTTTTTCCATTTCCCGATAGACATTGTTAACACATTTGGTGCATGAGGTAAAACTCAGGTCATAAATCAACCTGAGCCAGGAATATCGAGCCCCTGTGTTAGCCTAATGTAAACACACGGGACTGTGTCAAGAGTTCAGAGAAATTACTATTTTTAAAGCACCTAAGATTACATTTAAGTGGTAGTAATTTTTACTACAATATCATAACTGGGAAAGTTACATTTAGGTATCGTAATTAAGGGTAAAAAGGACATTAGACAGACGTGTATGCAATGTGGTTTGTAGTAAAACTGTGATATTTGTGCCTTTACATTCAACTTTAGTACATTTTTTGAGTACCAGGTTAACTTCTCTCTAGATCCCTACTCTCTTAGCCAGACAAGGCTGGTTAGTCTCTCTCTAGGGACACCACAAAAAGGTGAAGTAGGGTCTTGATAGTTCTGGTTCACTGATCCTGACTCAAGCCATCAGCTATATGTTGCTATCACCTTTCAGCTTCATTGCTGTTGGGTGAATCTGCCCACAAAGTGACAAATGAAACATCCAGTCCTCATATTTTTCTCAAGACCATCAACACATTTATAGATGTGGTTAGTACCATGCAAGGCCATTCTGCTTTCGCAGAAAACATCTTTCGTACCAATATTTAAAGCATGAGTGAACAATGAAGCCATATATTTTTTGCAAATAAAACCAGACCCACTTAGCCAGTAGATAAGAGCACTAACCCTTCACTGCCATTGCTTTCAAAGTAACTCAAATTTAAAAAGTTCAACAAATGCTACAACTAGTGACTTAGCTAAAAGAACATTTACATCTAAGATTACCATTGCAAAGGCATGAAAACGTCTTATCACATAATAAGTAATTGTTAAAAAATTATGAACCTTCAAAAATGTTCTCATGTTGGTGGATTATGGGGATATGGGGTTAGCATCCATATTTTTTTAATTTTCAGAGCATTTTTGGGTAATGTGATCAGTACAATGTCTTTCTTTTCCTAAAACATCCTGCATCCATTTAAAGATCGGTAATCCTAGAAGTCATCCATCAACATTGAACTCAACCTCTTGCAGAACATTTGAAAATTGTATTACGTCAACCCTTAGTTTTTCCCCTTTTCTTCGTGATCATGTAGGACCCAAATATATTTGTGTTTCACTGTAAAACTGAGCTGACTAGGACAAAGTTCTGAATTATGTTTTTAGGCATCTGTATTGGTAACCAAAGAATAAAAATATTGGACAGATGACAAAACACCCTAACATGGCTATGAAGAGCTTGAAAAGAGAGATAGAACAACTTCCAACAGAGTAATGTCTCTCATGAAGCGGCACATAGAAGAAATAACACTCATATTGTTTGGGTAATGATGTCCCTTCTATCAATCCTCCTTATCTTAGAGCATAGGAAGGTTTATATCAAATGAGTCTCATATGTATAACTAAAAGATAGCCAAGAGTGCCGCAATAAGTTTTATATATAAGATATAGCATTATGGTACCCATTTTCATTCCCTTAGGGTTAGAACTTTTAAAAACACTATTCCAAATGGTTCCCTATATCTTATTAGGGACACACTTTCCAAATTTAATCTTTAAGCGGTTATGGTGAGATGATAAATACCTACATCAGTCTGTCGGGATGGACATCTATAGGGTGCTGTTTGATCATCAGTCTAGTGTGCTGCAAAATGTTGGCATATAGCTGAATAATAAATATAATTTGTTTGATCAAATCCTCTATAAGTTCAATATGAACAGCCTCGATTAACACAATTATTAACAAATTTTAAGTTGTCACAACCTAAAAAATTAGAAGTAATTGTGTGAAGAATTGGGGAGTAGAAATACAAAGGAGTCTTATTTGTCAGTTGAAAAGTAAGTGGTTTGGCTGTAGTTATAGCTGATCAGTGGTAGTAGAAAACTGTATACAAAACTTTCCAAAAGGAGGCAATATGATCATCAGAAATTGTCCATACCTTTGTTAGTAAATACTCCAATGGAGAAAAAAAACTACAAAATAAGAGTTAGAGATTCTTACCTCCAGGGTCATCCACATGCATAAATATGAGACCATCTGTCATGTCGACAACTGAGAAAAACTGGAAAAGCAATGTTAAACTTTTAAGCAAATATTAAATTTCACACAAAAATATATTTAACAACTGGTCTCCCAGACTGTACTTTAACCCATAATGGGCAATCAGAGGCGGATGAGTGATTGGCCACTTTGTGGTCAATTGTCCTACACTGTTATAAAAAAAATCGTTGAGTAGTTTTAATTCAAACCATCCATCATAAACCAATACAAAGTCCTTTCCTGAACCTCTCATAGCCACAATGGCTAGTTGTCTGACATATTATTTGCCAGTAAATTTCAGTTTAAGCTAATATATTTTGCTCCTTTTTAAAATTTATTTTTTTTTAAAATGGCCTTCTATTCAGACATCTTATATTACCATAAACAAAAACAAAAAAAGCAGTAATTTTTGACAATTTTGATACACGATATATGATCAAACAATGAAAAACAGTAGATAATCAATTTGTAAAAATTTTTGCTCAACAGAGGTCTTGTAAAACTGTGGTTATGGCTATGTTCACTGACGGTTTAGTAGTATTACAAAAGGTAATTAAGGAAACCTGAAATAAATTTGGTTATATCTGGATCAGGCAGTTGAACTGCAAGTCTTATATGGGACAACTAAAGAAATAGCACAAGCAGCTACCATTATCTACCCATGGACCATGGGAAAATTATATGGAGATTTAGGTGCTTTGAGTTAACTGCTGCCTTCATCTACATCAACAATGTGAACATCTTAAAATGTAATGACAAAGAAAAACTAAAAGAGTTACAAAATTTACTCTTCTCTTTCTCTTCAATCTTGACTACAATGCTTGAGCACATAATGAAAGTAACAACTCAAACAATTTAACTGAGCCAGTCAATATTAAGAAACAGTGCAAAATGTGCTATCCAATATAGTGGGTCCTGCTTTTTTCTTCTGAGGTCCAAAAGATAATAAGGTTGATCTTTTCTAAAACATATATGACAGTCAATATTTCAACACACAAGGTAACCTACTCTGTCTCCAGTCAAAGTTGGCAACTGGGCTTCTCCAAAGGTCTCCCCACCATCCCTGGAAATCATCATTATCTTTTCATCCTCCTAAAAACATAAAAATTCATCATTTACTTAAGACAAGAAATAAATGTCAAGGATTAAATGGAAAAGAATGACGAGTAAGACAACAGATCAGCCAAAGACTCAGAAACAAACTGGTGTTTACAACAAAAAATGAATAGAAAAATAAATTACTACGAATGAGCAAAAAGATATGCACACTGTTATAATGGGTAGATACATGATTTTGACCAATTAATGCCTTCAGAAAAAATCCAAACACTATTAAAACAGCTGCTTTATATGAACTTCAAGAGAGAAAAGAACTTCATAAGTTCTAGTTTTTAGTAATTCACGTTTAAAAAGCACTAGTATACAGTAATTTTAAATTACATTTATTGCTTTTAATGCCAAATAAAAGGATAGTGTATTTTTATCCTAAAACAATGGCCAGTGTACCACACTAGTCCCATTGTAAAAAAAAACTGTATTTCTGCACCATACCTCATTTCATATGTGAATAGGACAAGATAAGGCAAGCTTGTAATCAACTATAAGAAGATGACCCCTACCTCAGTTTTTGGGTTCTCTGACTTGAAAATTGATGCATATATGAATTGACCCTCCACACTGAACACAGATACTCTCTTCAGAATAGGTTTCCAGGTTTTGGTCTCACTGTTATAGCGTTCTAAAGTCAACATTTCTGGACCAATTTCTGTTCATTTCATTAAAATTTAAAAAAAATAATAATAGCTAGGTTAAAATATGAAATGCTAAGAATTTTAAACAAAAGATTTGTCAATATTTTAAATAATTAATGTACATGAATGTTTATATTACTTATTCATGTCTCCACACTGTTCTCAGAAAAATCATGATTGACTGACCAATTGATTTTGATAAAGAATCAATAACAGGGAACAAATGCATAAGTGCTCAGTCCTCTATTTCAGACAGGGAAGAGTATCCATAACTCCTGTAGTACTCCAGTTGTGCAGATGTCAACAAATTTCTCTCACACATGTTTTTTTTTTACTTGTCATACATTCAGTTGTAAAATCCTGCACTACATAAGTCTTTTCCCCTGTTCCCCCGATGAACTTGTATTCATTTTCATGGGAATATCCTCATCTAGTATTTTCTGCAGTACAATGTTAGCATGTGTGAAAGAAACTCCATTTCCACTCAAAATGCTATGGGAAAACTAAATAAAATTACAAACTTCTGAATTCAGTGATTTCCTTGTCTTCACCAATGTTTGTTAGTTTCACATTTCTTATGGGGCTCAAGATTTTTCACAATTTTTTTCACTTGTAGTGGATTTTTTAAGTTGTGAGTTAGAAACTCTTTCAGTGCATACCTCTCATACAAAGGTACATATCTTTCCCAGCTATTCTGATGGTTATAATAGCTAAATGTGTTGGAAGATAGTCAGATTGGGGAATAAAAAGTATTTTTTAAAGTCCATATAAAATATGAATAACAACATTTTTTACAAATTTAATTTCAAATTAAACTAAAGGTAAAGTATGTCATATATAATTTGTTGTATGGAAGTGATATATTAAATTTTATCATACTAGGATACATCTTTCAGAAGTAAGTACTCTTCCTACTGTTTTATCGTTCCTCAACTCAGTGAGCCAGGTGCCCTTTTATGTCTTCAGCTGGTTTGATTAAAAAACTTGTATAGAATTCCTATTCATTTCATCCCTAACCAGCATGCTTAACCACTACATTTATAATGCTTTCAATAACTGCATATATATACTGAATATGTCTATAATGGAAACATTTACAAAACTCAATTTTATATATATATATATATATATATATATATATATATATATATTTAAATATTTGAAAATAAAGTTATTTATTGCATTTATAAATTTAGACGATGACACATTATTTAAGATAATAAAACTAAAATTTTTAGATTTTGCAAAATTGAATCAAATGTGGAAAAATCATCAAAAGGAAACTAAATGGATGGATACATAGTGTATTTAATCAATGAGCCATGGAAAACGTCAACATTTGAATATCTTTGTCGTGTGCTAAAAAAGGAAACTGCACTTTTGGATCTGCCTTGTCAGCATCAACCATTCAATGACTGTCATGGTCTGCCTAAGCCTTGTTTATCTAGTATTTTTCCCTCCAAATTGAATTTGGGTAGGTTATTGTTAATCTTTACATGCCCGAAAATTTCATTTGGCTTATTCAAATTGTGTTAGTTCTATCTTAATTTTCAAGTTAAAAAACATAATTATTTGTTTTCTTCTCTATCTGCCAAATTCTTCCCATTCATCAATAAACCCATATTTCAAGGTTTCAGTTTTGTTATCTTGTGTCCATGGTTCTGTACTATACAGTACAGAAATGTTTTGTTTATATAGTACTTTATTATTCTCAGTTTTTGATCTGGTGTTTTTTTTCTTTGATATGAGCATATTTTTCATGTTGTCAAAAATTCTTTTTGCCATTCCTATTCTTTTGTTCATGGAAAGACTAAAGTCATGAGAAGCTTAATTCCAACAGACGACAAAATATACATGGAAAACAAACCAGTGGAAAAGATCGATCACTTTATCTATCTTGGAAGTCACATTGAGAAGGGGATACAAACAAAGAAATCAGAATCAGAATAGCTAAAGCAGCAATGTCTTTCAGAAGGCTTGAAAAGTTGCGGAAATCAAAACTCATCAGCACAAACACAAAACTTAGACTATTTAAATCAAATGTACTATCAACCCTTACATATGCGTGTGAAAGCTGGAAAACAATAAGAGATATAGAAACAAAGTTGAACGCATTCAAAAATAAATGTCTAAGGAAAATACTTGGTATAGCATGGAACGAATTCAAAACAAACGAGGAAACTAGAGAAATCGCCAATCAACCACTAATATCTTCAGTAATAAAAAAAAGATGGTCATATATTGGACATGTGATGAGAAGAAATAATAACCGAATAGCAAAGCAAGCCCTCATGTGGGAAACAACAGGTAAGAGAAAAAGAGGAAGACCCAGAGAGACACTGAGAAGAGCATTGCTGAGAGATGCAAAAGCAGCAGGATTCGGCTCCCTTGATGAGATAGAGCTGCTTGCACAGAACAGAGACAAATGGCGAGATTTGATCAAATATCTTTAAAAGAATTGAAAACTGCTAGAACAAAAAATTCAGATAAGAGGAGTATCATGGTCTACGCCCTATGGGCCGGCTATAGCTCGAAAGGTCAATAGATAGATTCTTTTGTTGATTTCTATCCCACATTCTTCATCATTTATTATCACATGTCCAAGATGGCTATTATCTTGAAATCTTTGTATCTCTTTTTTTCTGATGTTCACACAACTACTAAAGGAATGAATGGTCCTCTTTGTCATCCACCCTTAAAAGGAAATTAAGTGTGTGTACATGCATAATATTGTGGTTTGCAGTATAACTGTGATATTTGCACCTGTTGGCTCAATACATCCAACTTCAGCGCCAGCATTTTGAGTATTGAGTTGCCTTCCCTCTTATATTCCTGCTCGCTTGGCTGACTCGTTATGTTTCCAGAAATATGGGAACAGTGTCATATAACAATGGTGATAGCCCAGACACAAATACAGAATTTCTACTAATAATTTAGTTTGATAGATGTTTAGATGGCCATTGCAACCACTATATGTAATAACTCACTTGTATATGCAATCAAGATATTTGTCCACATGATTTGTGAAGTGTACCAAATAATTGTGATTAAACTTTTGTACAAGATCTATATGATATCTTGTGTCATTATATGCACAAGTGTTGTCCAGAATATTTGGAGTTGCAGTTTCTGTGTTGTGAATTAATCTTATTGTGTTGAACATGAGGTCACATTTGCTGCACATAACCAGGAGTGTACAGGAGACATGAATTGCTGCACATGACCAGGATTGTTTCGACTTCATATTCTTTTATCATTTGTGTATAATTAATCATGTACTGTCACAGTTACAAACCACATATGTGCCAATAAAGTAGAGTATATTAGGTTCGGGATGAAGGGGTCATAATATGACTGATAGGTGAGAATTAGTGGGGAACAAGGGGAGGTAAAGTAGACTGATAGGGGAATTAATAGGAAGCAGGGTGAAGTTCAGTCACGGGATAAACAAGGACACGTGAGATAGGCAGTTCATGTGAAAAGCATGCGGGGAGAGTCGAATTAGGGGACAAAGAAAGAGTCAGTCAGTCAGTCGAGTTTGAAGTCGAGAGGCTATGCAGACGTGTGTGAGAGCAGACGATACTGTAGGCCAGGGAAATGTGCTATTCGAAAGGACAGGTTAGTAAATAGATAGGTTCCAAGCTAGGCAGTCAGGAGATAGGATAGTTATAAGGTTTAAGAGAAAGCTCTGTGATAACTGTGGACAGAAATATGATAGTGAGCTAGATTGCTAGATAGTGAATTGGCCATGTGCCGTTATTGTGAATTAATTATCAATGTAGTGTACAAGATAGCAAAGCTCTGAGGAGTCAAGTCAGAATTGTACTGACATCAATAGAATAGTAGACAGGATTCTATGTGAAGTGGCTGTGTGCCCTTAGTGTCAAATTCTGTTAGTGGACAATGAACGTTGTCAATGAGACTATAGCATCAGCAAAGATGTTACATTATGAACTGGCTATGTGCCGTTATTATGAATTAGTTATCAATGTAGTGTACAAGATAGCTAAGCTCTAAGGAGTCAAGTCAGAATTGTACTGACATAAATAGAATCTCAATTATGATGATAAGCGAGTTGGCTGTGTGCCCTTATTATCACAGATTAGTAGTAGACATTCAAGAGTGTCAATGAAAGACCTCGCCGACCTATTGCTGAGAGGTGTGTGTGGGCTAAGTGCCTTTATAAACAGAGACTCTCAATGAACAATTACTAGTGTCAGTGCATTACTATTATCGGCATCAAACTGATAGGTGTGAATAGGCTGTGGGCCATTCTCATCAGAGACTATTAATCAACCATTTCAAGTGTCAAGTACTTACTATTAACAGCATCACGCTGATAGGTGGGAATAGGCTGTGGGCCATTCTCATCAGAGACTATGATCGCCTTCACTTCTCTGGAAGAGGTGCAATTAATAGGCTGTGGGCCTTAACTACAGAGGCAGTTATGAAGATTATTGAATGTCAAGGTAGACCTTACTAATACCAAGGTCGATAATAAGTATGGATGTGTGGTACACCTGCAGAGGCTGTCGGTGTTGATTGTATGAAACTGGGGGGTCTACATGCCAGAGACCACCAGAAGATTGCTTGTAATATGAATCCTATGTTGTTGTTGATTAAAAGAAACTGTTGCGCTTAACTCTGGTGTTAAGATCTGTTACCAGGCTGTTGTCGAAGGGGTGATGTTTCCTGTGATGAACGTTCTTGGAGTCTGTCAGCAACTGAAACACAACGCGATGTCAGGGCTGGAGAAACTGGTGGGGGGAGTGAGAAGCGGCGCTTACCGAGGAATAAGAACAAAAGAAAGAGAAAATAGCCAGAGGGGCTATTTCGCTACAATACCAATAACTAGGGAAAATATGAACACTAATATTATATCCACCAAACATCATAAATCTTGACAGGTAATCCTTTTTTTTTTTTATAAACATGGCTAACTTCTTACATTTAAAAACTATTTTAGCACTGTTAACTGACAATTTATCTTACGATACATAGGATTCACGAAGTCTCCAGTTGTCACATATAATGACTTCTCCATGTTTGTTTCTAATGTTCCCCTGAAAAGGAAGTGAATAAAGAGTTATACTTCAACTACAAGATACAACAGTTTGATGATGAATAACAAAGTGCTATTTATAGCATAAAAAAGTGAATGAGTTATTAGGAATAAAATGTGAACCTACTGACACAGTTACAGTTATTCAAAGTTCCTGGTATCACTGCAAATGAATGAAAATCCATAAACTTGCTGACATTTAAGTTTAAAATGGAGAGATCTTGTACATTAATAACAGATTAAATTTGTTGATCACCTGGACAACATAGATGGTTATCTATCTATCTATTGGTCCTTTCGAGCTGAAGACGGCACATAGGGCAGAACTACAATCTCAAAAACAGAAACCTTGCGTGCCAAAATGGCACATATTGCAGAGATCACTGCTTCTAAAATCTATAGTTCTGTTTCCATAACAATGCTTTTTACAATGACAGCTTGTCAAGCCATCGATTAACCTCCTTAGTCGCCTCTTACGACACGCCTGGAAGGTCACAGTGTCACTATTCTTTACTTCCCACATAATGAGGCCCCGGTAACACACAGGATATGAACAATGCCATATACATTATAAAATCATTAGTTGATAGAACCACATGAGTGAAAACAGAACTGTAGTTATATAAATAGTATAAATGTTGACAATATAGAACTCTGAATAATAAAGAACACATACCTGGGAAAAAAATATGCAATTATAAGAACTGAAAATCAATTTGGAATGTTTCAACAAATAAAACGAGGTGTGTGTACTATCCACAGATTTTTTTAAATTTTATTAAATTTACTATTTTTTATTACTTTTGCATGCAGCAACCCTTTTAAATTTCACAAACATTTTCATATTTTATTTGTTATTATAATATCAGGGTCTTTAAAATGTTTGCTTTTTCAAATAAGATTTTAGTTAAAATAATGATTGTGCATTTTAAAACAAATATTTAAATTTCATTATCTTACGGGTACATAAATGGGTTTTGTATGTTCAAATCCCATTATAGTAAAGGAAAACAAAAATAAAGGACTCAGCCTTAATAGCAAAAAGACATAAGTAATGATAGCAACAAAGAAAAAGACATAACTCCAATGTACAAAAAAAGACAAGTGGAACAATATTAAAACAGGTAAATGAATTTAAATACAGTCGAACCTGGTCTTAGGACCACCTGTTTAAAGCGTTTCCCTGGTTATAGGACCGGGTCTACAATTTCCCCGAGTTTTTTACTATATGCTAACACTGATTACGGCGCTCACCGTATGACGCGACCAGAGACCAGGCTAATTAACCGCCGCCAATGTTATTTATCCCGTTTACGACACGCGGGTAATAGACCGAGATAACGATACACTGACCAGCCAGTCCTCCTCCGTCTCGCTGGGAGCCATAAACGATCGACACAGGTGTCTACAGGTGTCGAAGTTTTCCCGTATTTAGTGAGTCCCAGATTACAGTGGGACGTGTTACGTTTATCAGTCAATACTGGTGTGAGAAACACGGCAGACGCAGATCTATGATTCGTGAAGTGACATCACTTCGCGGTTCCGTCTAGACCAGAGTAGACCATTGCGTGGCCCGTATAAATTACAGGAATTAACTAAAGAATTAGTCATTGCCCGCTTAGAGTGTATTCACGTACATGTACAGTATCTCAGTGAATTATTTTTGTGGATTTTAAAAGTGTTACACACAATATAGGAAATGGCCAGTGTCAAAAGTGTAAAACCAAAAGCATTAACACTGGAAGAACGAATATCAGTGATTCGACAAAATATTTTTGTGTGTTTAACTATCGTGTTTTATGAAAAGTGTCCAACCAGTGGCTATTGTAGACCGACATGTGCACTATGTTCTACTCATGGATTACGCTGATTTGCAGGTTAGTTTTCATAGTGCTTAGGATAAAATTTTTTTGATCGCTCTATTTATTATGTGAAACCTGTGAGGCAGGACCACCTGTCCTATGGGACCAGTTTTTGAAAGTCCCGTGAATGGTCGCCTTAGACAGGTTCGACTGTATCTGGTAACAATGTTAACCTCAGATGGTAGATGTGCAACAGAGGTGAGATGAAGACTGGCTCAAGCAAAAGCAGCTTGCCAAAAAATGAGGAAGATACAGTGCAATACATTTTTGACAATAGAAACAAGAAAAAGAGTTCTTAAATGCTATGTCGAGCCTGGCTTTTTTTTTTTTTTTTTGGCAATGCGATGAGAAGGGAACAGCTGGAATATATTGTAACAACTGGAAAAATTGAGGGACGAAGAGATAAAGGGAAGCAAAGAGAAAAGATACCAGACAGCTTAAAAGAATGGCTTGGCAGAAAGTCAACAACAGGAATGATAAATAACTGTAGAGATTGAAAGTTGTGGAGTGATATGATCACTTACGCCAGCAGGCATGGTACTTGATGATGATGATTCTCAAATCCACACTCAATGACAAATAAGTACTTTATGATCTTGGTTCGCAAGATGCTTTTTAAGCTTTCCAACCTTTTTTTTTTTTTTTTTTTTTTTTTATAATTTTAATCTTAAATAAGAATGGGGGAAAAAAATCACCACAATTATTCAACAAGAATTTTAGCTCAAGATAGAGAGAATGCAAATAAATATTTATGTATTGCACAACTATTTGCTGTTTTGTGAAGGTGGTGTTTTAGTTATAATCATAAAAACATTCGCTAAGCTGCATTCCACTCATTCATGAGAGTGATATTTTGCTACAGTGGTTTGAATTTAGGACACTGAACAAAAACTATGAACATTCTAGAATAGTTAATTTTTATGCTGTTGACATATTAATCCAAAAAAGTTTCTGAGAATAAATATTTCCAAATTTTATAAATGTAACCTTTTCTGGTATAAAATAATCATAATTTAACAAATGTTCCAAAAATTGTAAGTTATATCATCTCTTATTACCATTATAAATAAACTATAGCAGAATTATACTCAAGTCATGTTTCAGTACTGAAAATTTCCAAAGACTACTAAAATATCATCACCAAACAGCTGTGATTGATACTCACCAATTTTGACATATCCAAAATAGGCAAAAAAGATTTTGAGCTAAGTAAAATTCTAGCCAGAGCAACATATAAAGACCTTAATAGAGTGAAAAACTCAACACGATGTAATAAAAGAACATATAGATAATCTGGCAGTTGAAGTTGAATTAGCCTCCAAAACTGGGAAGAGCAAGATATTATATAATATGCAGAAACAACTAACAGGCATGTTTCTTTGCATCAAATGGCAGACTTGTACCTTAATAACTTCTAGTGCTAATATAAAAGTCAAATGGGCTTAACACTTCCAGGATACACTTAACAACCCACATGCCAGACATCTGATACAGTTTGAAACAGATGCACCAATTTTGCATCTAGATATCAACATAAAAGAAATCACTATAACAGAAATTGAATTAGCAGTGAGACACATGGCTAATAATAAAGCCTCTGGCATAGATAAAATAACTGCAGAAATACTGAATGCATTTAATACTCAAAACTTACTCTGCTTAAGCTATTTAATAAATTTGGGATAAAGAAAAAAAAACTCCTACAAACTGGAAGAAAGGGATCATTATCAAGTTACCTAAAAAAGGCAATCTTAAATATTGAAAGAACTGGAGTGGAAAAACACTTTAATCAGTTGCCTCCAAAGTTTTCTGTAGAATCAAGCTGAACAGAATAGAAAATGTAGATAATATTATGTGCGAAGAACAAGCAGGATTTCAGAAGGGGGAGAAGTCGTCTTCACCATATATTAACTCTAAGGATAATGCTATTAAGAACATACAGAAAAACAACAACCGTTCATCTACAATTTTACTGATTTTAAGAAAGTGTTCGCCAGCATATAAAGATTGTCCTGGTGGAATATCTTGAAACATTATGGAATAACACCCAAAAATATATGACGTCATGGGACGCACCAAAATGGCAGCTTATTTATATTCGAGCTATGGACCAAGCAATGTTTACAATGAACAACACGATAAATGTTATTGCTGCGAGTTGGCAGATTTTTGAAAATGTTTTCAAGGGTTTGAACATAAATGTTTGTTCACAGTTCGTTAACCTTCGCTGTAGATAAAGCCGTTAATTGGATGGCTTCGTTTCAGACATTTTTGACGTTGGTAGCTAAGGACCTAACTTGTGCAAACGGATGGCATTGGCAAGAATCATTTTGAATTTATGAAGTGGGCTCATTGTGTGTTTAACTCAAACGCATATGTGCTTTTTAACCAAAGACCTTTTTCTGGGGACTCAATGCAGATATCCCCGATGGAAGAATAAATTGTACTATTAGTCCCATAAATGATTCGCTTTTTGTCATTGCAAGTGAATAATGTCCACACCTATAATTGGTCAGGACTGTGTAGCAGCAGCAGCTTTATAGCGAACACAGAAAACATCACAGGATTGTGCTGTTCTGAAACAGCTATGCCATGCTACCCAAGAATTGCCTTTAATGGGATTACTGTGACCACAAACCACTCTCCATGTGTGTGCCACATATTTACACCCCAGAAAGAAATACTGAATATAACAACATCATGTGCCTTCTGTGATATTAATGACCACAGACCAGGAGCCTCCAGTATGATTGATACAACTGTTGCACCAAGCACTTCATCAGCAGAGCCATATCTATGGAATGTTAATCTGACATTGTTCTTGAATGATGCCCAAGTTAATGAGACATCAGAATCGTGTGGCAGCAGCTACAAGAAGGGAGCGGAGAACATCAAGTTCTGCTGCTATAAAGGAGACTTGCCTTGCTATCCCAGAATTGCCTTAACTGGCATCACTGTAGTTGAAAACTTCTCCTCTTGTGTTAACTACACATTCACATCTAAGAGTGAATCAGTGAAGGTCACAAAATCATATTCTCTCTGTGGTTTTACTAACTACAGGTCATGTGGCTTCTGTTGGATTGGAAATGACAAATTACCACCACTGTGTGTCTATATGTTTGGAATTGGAGTCATCAATGACGGCCTAACATCATCAAGTGCTATGACGATCATCATTTTCGGGAGGACGTGAACTCCCATGGTATATGGTGGATAGGCGGCAGGAACCATTGAAGGCTATGTCTGAAAAGTGTTCCTTCTTGCAGTTTCCTCATATTCCAAGTCCGGCTTGTTGCAGGAGCTACTGAGTTAAGTGCTCTGTGCACACCGTGAGCTGTGTGTCTCATCCGTTTTGATCCTGCTTCGATATCCCGCTTGTTTACGATGAATGATGATATCGTATGACAGGGAACAGTTGGCTGTGTTCACTTTCTGCGCGGTTTCGCCTTATGTCTTTTGGCGTGTGCTGAGACTGCTACGATGGGAACTACAGTTACCTTTCTTTGTTTGGGAGATGAGTTGGTAATTCGGATGATTCCACTGGCACGGGCGGTTGAGCAATTATGGATTTTAATTCGTTTGCTGTGATGCCGAGGCCTTCCATAACCAATAACCAATAATATTAACATCATAAAAGATATATATGACGGATATACTTGCATAGTTCGCACAGAGAAGGGAATGAGTGATAGGTTTCAAACTGAAACAGTAGTAAAACAGGGGTGCATACTACCACCATTGCTATTTGGAATTACCATTGATTACATAATGAATAATGTTGTAAAGGCAATAATGGCATTTAATGGTACGGCAAGAATTACCCAGAAGATGTAGATTTTGCAGATGATATAGTGCTCCTATGTGACAATATCACCTAGATGCAAAATATCATAGATACCTTATCATCCATGGCAGAAAGAAAAGAACTTGAAATCAACAGAGATAAAACAAAAATAATGAAAAAATAACAATACCCCAGAGGGCAATATATATCTAGATTGTAAAACATTGGAAAGAGTAGATCACTTAATATATATCTTGGTATACACAGACCTGAGAAGACCAAGGTGGTCCACACCCACTTCCCTGGAAGAGAAACTATATGGGCCAATCGAATCACTTAAACAGACAGCTGACTTCATGAGAGAGTCTGGAATACTATTCTGATTGAGTCTTGATCGCAGAGAGAGAGAGAGAGAGAGAGAGAGAGACACCTTGGTATTAACATGAATCAAGAAGGTGAAACAAAGAAAGAATTTAGAAGCAGGATAGCAAAGACAGCAGTAAATGGAAAATGACAAAAGAGACAGAGAAAATTCTCTCTGTACAATAGAATGAATTGAAGACTAATATACAAATAAGAGAAATGGCCATATAACCAAAGATCTCATCTACCATTAAGTACTCAGTTTAAAACTCAGTTTCTGGTCAAGATGGCCACCGAAAGCAGCGAAGCTTCTGGCTCTCAATTTTTGTGTTTAATTACGCAGTAAAATGCTACCGTGCTGAGAAGTCCTGTGCCAACAATTCATTCTATGGATGTTTAATTCATTAAATGGATTATGTACTGTTTCAGTGATGTGTTTTTCACGGATATGGTACTTGTGCATTGGAGTAATTTCTAGCCTAGCACTGACCGGTAACGTGTTTTCTCGGACGTCCGGGCACTTGAGCCTGACAAAGGCGTATCTTTAGATATCGCTCAGGGTAGACGGGACTCATAAACCTTGGCTGGCAACCCGTCTAGAAGAAGGGAAACTTCGACCACAAAACCCTCCACTACCTTGTGGACTAGATTCTAGTTAGAATCGAAGGTTATGGGAGTACACCCAGAGTAAAAATCCGGAGGGAGGGACCCTAAGGCAGTGGATGGCGTTAACCATCTTTCTGGCATCCCCTGCACCTTCTTTCAATTCCGAACGTATGGACTTTGTCCCTCCTTCGGAAATCCTTGAAATGAAGTTGAGAGGGGGATAGTGCGACTGGGTAAAGCACTATCTCCATATTCCGTGCCCAGGCAGAGTAGGCAAAGTGAAATGAGGTAGAAATTACCAATGTTTAAACTTGGCACATGGAACGTAAGGACCATGTACCAGATAAAGAACTAAATAGGCTACATGTTGATATTGCTGCCCTACAAGAAACAAGACTCTCAGACTGTGGTTCTGTAAAGGAAGAAAATTATACTTTTTTTTGGCAAGGCCTAAGCCCCGAAAAACCACATATACATGGAGTAGGCTTTGCTGTACATAACAAACATATAAACTCCATAACCACGCCAAAAGGAGTGTCTGAACGCTCGATGATACTTCAATTGCATACAAAGAGTGGATTAATAAATATCATTAGTGCCTATGCACCAACGTTGGCTGCATCAGGCGAAGAGAAAGACAACTTGTACCAACAACTGCAAACGATCATCGACTCACTTCCAAAAGAGGAGATATTATACATACTCGGAGATTTCAACGCACACACAGGATCTGATCAACAATCTTGGCCAACATGCCTAGGTCATCACGGCATTGGAAAAATCAACGAAAATAGTCAGAGACTCTTAGAATTCTGTTCAGATAATTATTTATGCGTAACTAACACTTACTTTAATGTGAAATACAAACATAAAGTAACATGGCGTCATGCTAGAAGTGGTCACTGGCACCAACTAGACCTAGTTCTTACACGTAGGCAGTCTTTAAATAACATCAGAATAACACGAACTTATCAAAGTGCAGACTGCAAAGTAAGATCAAAGCCAGAAGTAGTCGTACTCACAAAGCAAGAGAGCCTGCAGCAGCCAAGATCAACATCACAGCGACAAAAATCACATCAATCAAAGACATTTTTAGATCTAAGTTTGAAGAACTGGTAGAAGAAGTAGAAGATGCATCAAGTGTGGATGACAACTGGTGCTCCCTGAAAACATACATCTATAATTGTGCTCTATCTACCTACAGCCAAAAACGGTTCTCAAAGAACGACTGGGTCGAAGAAAATGCAGCAAGACTAGACCCACTAATAGCTAATAAGAAAAAAACTACTGAACTTCAAAAATAACCCCTATCAAATCTCCAATGATCAGCTTAAACATGCACAAGCCACCCTACAACGCGAAGCAAGAAGATGCGCAAACGAATACTGGAACAATCTATGCTCTGAAATACAGAAAGCCTCAGACAGGGGTGACACAAAAACCATGCATGACAATATAAATAAGGCCCTTGGATCAAAAATAACCAAATTAGCCCCCCAAAATCCAAGTTTGGAGAACCTATTACTGATAAGGGACAACAAATGAAAAGATGGGTTGAACACCACTCCAATCTATACTGTGATGACAGACCAGCAAACGCAGCTCTAGCACAATCAATACCCAAACATCCTACAATGTCTGAGCTGGATGTCGAGCCTACTATGAACGAACTTGCTGACACTATAAATGCCCTCTCAAGAGGAAAAGCTGCAGGAAATGACAACATTCCCACAGATGTACTAAAGGACAACCTAAGCATACTACTTCTACATCTATACAAACTGCTAATTAAATGCTGGAGACACGGAGTAATACCCCATGAGATGAGAAATGCCAAGATTATAACGCTGTACAAGAATAAAGGAGACAGGGGCGACTGCAATAATTACAGAGGCATTTCTTTCCTTAGCACAACCGGCAAGGCTTTTGCTAGGGTCGTACTTAAACGCCTGCATAGACTTGCAGAACGTGTACTTCCCGAGTCCCAATGCGGATTCAGAGCTGGGAGATCAACCATAGATATGATCTTCACTCTTAGACAACTGCAAGAAAAATGTCAAGAACAAAATATACCTTTCTATATTGCCTTTGTGGATTTCACAAAGGCCTTCGACACAGTAAACAGAGATGGGCTCTACAGGGTACTAGAAGGCATAGGCTGCCCTCCTAAATTACTTAGGCTGATAATTTCCTTCCATGAAGACATGAATGGCAAAATCTACTTTGATGGGAGTTCATCAGAGAGTTTCAAAGTCAACAAAGGAGTGTCACAGGGATGTGGTCCTCGCTCCCACCCTTTTTGGTATATTTTTTGCTGCCCACCTAAATTATGCCTTCGAAAACAGATCAGGAGATATTTACATTCGCACAAGACCAGATGGCTCACTGTTCAACCTAGCACGACTAAGAGCAAAAACCAAAACAAATGTTGCCCTACTTAAAGAATTTTTATTTGCCGACGATGCAGCCCTAGTCGCTCATAGTGAAGCCACCCTACAATCCCTGATCAACAACCTGGTCAAAGCATGCGACCTTTTTTCACTGTCAATTAACGTTCAGAAGACAGTAATACTAAATCAAGGTGACATCAAACCTCTATTTATTACTCTAAAAGACTGCCCACTAGAAGCAGTACAGAAATTTACATATCTTGGATCCACATTTACGCAAACCATCTCTCTTGATGAAGAAATAAACTGTCGAATTGGTAAGGCAGCCACGACCTTCGGCAAACTCACAGAAAGGGCGTGGAACAACACGAAACTAACTCAAAAGACTAAACTTTTAATATATCAAACATGTGTGCTTAGCACACTACTATATGGATCCGAAAACTGGACAACATACTCAAACCAGGAAAAAAGACTAATTGTCTTCCACATGCGATGTCTCCGCAAAATAATGCACATCAAATGGCAGGACAAAATAACCAACTTAACTGTCCTGCAACGTGCTAAGATGGCTAGGGCATGTTCAACGAATGGAAGAAAAGCGCATCCCTAGGCAAATACTATATGGTGAACTAACACACTGGAAAAGACAAATCGGCAGACCTAAACTACGATAAAGAGATATCTGCAAATCATCTCTGAAAGACCTCTCCATCTGTGAAAATGACTGGCAACATCTGGCAAGTGATCGCACATCATGGAGAGGATGTATAAGGAACGGTATAACAACTTTTGAGAGTGTGCTAAGACAAAACTTAGAAGAGAAAAGACTGAAGAAAAAGGATGGTAAACCCTGTGGACCAGTGAGCCTGACCTGTTCATTATGTGACTGCATGTGTTTGTCAAACATTGGTAGAATTAGCCACGAGAGAAGCTGTTCGGCAAAAACAATACCTAAAAAAAATACACAATAGCCTCCACTAGACCGTCTGACAAGACGAAAAGGGCTACACATCTACCATTAAGAAGAGAAGATAGACATATGTCGGACATGTGTTGTGAAGACAGCAAGAGAATTCAAAAACTGGCCCTTTCTATGGGAAACATCAGGACACAGAAAAAGAGGAAGACCTAGAGACACACTAAAAAGAATACTTACAAGATTACAAGAGAAGCAATTTGGCAGGCATAGACTCATTAGGTAAGATTAAATATCTTGCCAAGAATAGAGAAAGATAGCGAAAAATACTATGAGTCTTGTGCAATGTCTAGCAGCATGAGAAGGATTAAGATCAAGACTCACCATTTTACTGAGTGCACTCCCTGTTTGATTGGTTCAGCTCCTTTCAAGAAGTTGTCATAAGTTACATACAGCTGAGAACAAAGACACAATATATCAAATTAGTGAATTAGTTATTTCACAATGATTAATATTTTTAAAAATGTATGGCAAAAGCTATAGATAGTATAGACCAGACTAATGAGAGCATCATGCTAAGGCACCATGATACAAGGTGACAATATTTTGTTATCTTAAAATGACACAGTGTGTGTCTTCTATCTCCTATGCTGTCAGCCCTAAGCAGTCAAACACAAGAGAAAGTATATAAAATATAAATAAAGGACTATAGCCTCAAACAAAATATCATCTAAGAAATATATTTTATAGTAAAATAAAACCCACCATTTATATGTACTGCACACATATTTTGACAAATATTTGATATTTTTAAAGAATTGAAAATTTCAATCAAATAAGTAATCAATAAAACATGATTTCTTGTTAAATCAAGTATATGTTGAGGTGCACATTCCTTGTAAACAGGAGTTGATTAGTTTATCTTTACTTGATTGTATTTTGAAATAGTTGCTAAATTTTTTTTATGTTTAGTCATAAATTATTAATAATTCAATATTTTTTTGGCATAAATATGTTGTTAGTACACTGAAGTCTTTGAAATGTGGATTTATAGAAGAATAGGTAGAATTGGATGGAAAGAAAAGAAAACAAATGATAAAATTGCACACAAACAGCTAAAATTGAAAAGTGAACTACAACACAAATTCAAACAAGATAAATGAGATTTTTGTGGCATGTTAAAAGACACAGCAGCCTACAAAAAGTAATCTTGGAAGGGAAAATACAAGGTAGATGAGGCAGAGGCAGACCAAGATTAACATGAACAAGTAGCATCAAAAGATGGGACAAGTCAGTCTATGACAACCTGCACTATCAAAGCAAGAGACAGTGGAATAACACTTCATGGTAGCCAACCTTCGATGCAAAGATGACACTCAATGATGTTAGCACACTAAAACAGCTACTTCTTTCAACACTTGCACGTATTCTTATTTTATCTTGTTTTATTAAGTTGTTTATTATTCCCGGTCAAGATAAGGATCTCAAATTCTGTTCTCCATGTTAAAGGGTCACAAATTTAATAAAAGATGGTGCTCTAAAAACGCACACCTCTATTATTAGTAGTATTAGAAAGAAACAAGTCCTGCTATATGAAATGGTTAGGAAATGTCATTTTGCTGCCAGAGGTGAGTGTCTGGGAGTGTCTTTTGTAGGAATTTACAGATAAAATAACATCTAGCTTTGATAACTAGTGTTCTAAAACAGTGTCAACAAATTAAATAAAATCTTGTTTTTATTTTGTGCTTAGTGAAACATTTCTTCTGTGTTCAAAGACTACTACTTCTTCGTCCACCCTTAAAAGGAAGTCAATCAAGTGTAGATATGCTGCACCTTTCAGGCTATATACATCTGACTTGAGCAAAATATTCTAGAGTACTTGGTGTCTTTCCAATTTGACCCTATTTGCTTGACCACATTGGTTGATCTGTCACATCTCCAGAGTAAAAATTATGCTGCAGTCATATAAAAAGTAAAAGTAAACAAGCACATCCAATTACCCACCAGGTAGGCTCTAGGGATAATGTGTCACAAAGGCTTCTCTACTATTACAAATTAGGTGAAAAAATATTACATATGTGTCATAACTGACAATAAAGAAAATATCCAGTTCTAGTTGTAAAAAAAGACATTAACACACAAATAATGAAACACATACACACATAAAGTATAACAATAAGCTGTTATGAACTAGAAACTCTTGTAGCAAACCATTTCAGATGTAAGCCAACAAATTAAATATATGCAACTTCAATAATATTTTTAAATTATTTTTTTTTAATGTTTTATATCTCTGACAACCTATCAGCTAAATCATCCAAACAACATTTGGCGTTATCTTTATATGCAAAAAGATGAAAACAAATGTGTAAATATACAGGTATAAACTAAATTATAACAAATATACTGCTACAGATAATCACAGGCAATTAAATGCCATATTTACCAAACTAGCTACTTTTTTTTAAAAAACAAATTTGCTTCAATTTTGAGTATAATTTTTTGTTAAGATAACAAAGACAATTTTTTTTTCTCAAATAAAAATGACACCATATTATAGCTCATTGTCTATCAATTAACAATTAATTGTCTAAAAAAATGTGTGCATGAGAAAACTGTGTAGACTATTAAATGTGTAGAAAACAGACAAAAAAAAAAAAAGAAGTCCTTGATTTATTTACAAAATGGGAAGAAATGAATGGACAGGAAAGTTTTGAAGAAACTGAAAATGAAGAAAGAACTATTTAACATAATTCAAGCAAGACAAATGAAATATTTTGTTTTACACATAAAGGGACACAATCAATACTGAAAGTGATAGGAGGAAAAGTCAAAACAAATGAGACATGGACAAACAAAAACTAAAGTGGATTAACAACATCTATCTATGGATAGTAAAGCCTATGGCAGCATGTACCACCTAGACAAAAGACAGGATGAAATTATGCTCTGTGGTAGCTAAAATTTTATGGTGAGAAGGCAAAAAGATGATGACATTGCATGAGAAGCCTACAAACATGTCTAACATAACATAAAAATATTGTACAGAGGTATTTTAAAATATTATATCAATTAAGCTAAAGATGAGGGAAAAGCCACAATAATCTTGACAGTCTGTCAGTCTCTCCAAGATAGGAGACAAATGTTAGAAATGCACTGTGGTCAAACTTGTACATAAAGACATTATCTATGCTGAATCTAATAAACTACAAATGAGAAATATTAGGGTTTCACAAGAGAGATACACTAAAATGTGATTAAGGAGTAAAATTTAAATTTGACAATGGTTCAATTCTGAGACTCCAGGAACAAGAAGTTCAGGAATGTGCATAAACAGCAAGTTAAGGGAACAATATTTTAACATGGAAAATATACTCACATAACATCAAATCTAAAGCTATGGATGGCAAAATGTTATCTACTCAACATTCCTATATGGTGCAGAAACAATGAACATTAAACAAGAAAACAGAACTGGATGGCTTGGTAATCTAGAGGTACAACATCATCCTCAGGACAGGAAAGTCCTGGGTTCAAAGCTCACCACAAGCAATGGTGATTTTTCAAAAACAGGAAAGATTAATCTGTGGTTTCTGTAGTGATGTTACTCTCTACTGATCTCTTGGGTAGTGAGATCCTATGTCTAGCCCTTTCGGATAAAAAAAAATAAAAAGTAAAGTACCCCCGTCGCGCCAAGTGGCGTATAGGGAAATATGGTGTTAGTGACCCTATATTTTACAGACCTTCAGCACATGATTTTTGGGGTAATGTGGTCGGTATTACGCCCGTGCTGCTTTACTTTCCCAGAAAAAACTCCAGTACCCATTTATGGCTGGGTGAACCCGGAAGCCGTCGGTTGGGATCGAACCCTACCCCTTGTCCTTTGTAGTCCAGTTCACTAACCACTGAGCTATTGCGGCTCCCACTAGCCCTTTCGGATAAGGACAACAAATAGGAGGTCTTGTGTGTACTCGTGCACATTAAAGATCCCTTGACAGTTAAAACAGAAAAGAGTAGTCCATTAAAATTGCTGCTGCCCTGGCAAAATTTCAGCAAAAACCTACCCACACCGTAAATCCCAGGCCACGCTACAAAGTTTATGCACCAGGATTCCCCTTGGATTTTCAAGGGAGATAGCAGAGCACCAATGTGTAGGGATGATGATCTTAACAAAACAAAACAGAATAGAAAATCTAAGCTTAGATTTATAGGAAAATAGAGAGAATTTGGTGGAAGGAAAAGAAGGAAGTTTTGAATCAGCTAAAAATGAATTAGGAACTATTTAACACAATTTGAAGAAGACAAATTTTTGAGGTAATGTGAAGAGTCACAGTACTCTATAAAAAGTCATCATGAAGAGTAATGTACAAGGTGGATGAGACAGAGACAGATCAAGACTAAAATGAACTGATAACATCAAATGATGAACAAATGAACCTGTACTAATGTGTACTATTAAGGCAAGAGACAGAGTAAAATGGCACTCCATGGTAGCCAACCTTTGATGTGGAGACAACACCCAATGAATATAGGAATAACTAGCATTAATATTTTGTATTGTATTATTTGTTCAATGTCTCTACACGAAAATGCATTGATGATGTTCCATTGAATCAGGAATCATAGTTAACTACAGAAATATTTTGAAACTACAAACTTGTCTTTCATCAGAGATTACAGCCACATAATCCTCAAATTTCTCTCCAGGGTGGAATTCAAGCTCTTCATCTACAGTAGCTGAAAAATTTTCATCAGAGCTCAGATCACACCTACGCCAGTTCTCACCGCCATCTTCAGTCACATAGATGAAAGGTTCATAGCCGACCAAATACGCCTGTAGCAAAAAATGAAAAAATTTTATACAATATCTGTAAATGTCTGATATATATATATATATATATATATATATATATATATATATATATATATATATATAATATCCAAACCCTCATTTATACTTGTAATAGTTTTTGAAAGCATAGCATTACAGATTAATCCACAAGTACTCAATCATTATCACAATATTACAAAATGTTGCCGAGTGATGACTGCAATTTCTCACTAACTGTGCACATATAGTTTAAAGTTGCATTACCTTATGCTCAACATTGTATTATTTTTTGTTGCAGCATCAGGACTACAATCATCATCAATGATCAAATTTTACGTACATATATTCAGGGCCTTTATTACCAATGTTCATGTCAATTGTTCTACTACAGAAACTCATAAGACCAGCCTACGGTTCATTGACTTGAAAACTCATTTACTGTTTGACATCAAAGTTGATGAAATTTGAAGTTACAAGTTTAGAATTTCAAACACTTGAAAACAATCAAAATTAATACACAGAAATTAGCAATTACAATAGCTTTTGAATACTCCAACTCTTATCTGACTTATACAAGTAGTAGTGTCAGTAGTATAAGGTTGTACACATTTACTGAGCTTAAGTAAATATTAAGTAAATAAAATAAGCATTTATAAATATGGCTATTTGTAAGTAAGTAAAGGTTCCCTCCTTGACATATAAAGAATTTGGTGTTTGTTGATAATATTTTTCCATGACCAATGGCAGATTTTTGGTATCACACCAGGACACCTTAACCGCCCAGAAAAAATCTTTGGTACCAATTTTTAGAGCTTGGGTGAATCCTAGAGCCTTGTTGATTTGAAAAGAAATCCACCACACCTGAGAATTGAACCCAAGCCCTTCTGATCAGGAAGCAAGTGCACTAATTATTAAGCCATAAAAGCTCTTTATGGCAATTTGGTTAAACTACAATTTAAACACACACAACATTAATGATAATAATATAGCTAGTCTTTGTTATAAATTTATGTGACAAGCTGAGTCCTATTCTATTATAGCAGTCACTTCCATGCTTATAACAAATATAGTTGAATGTTGAGGTTGATGCTAGTACTTTTGCTGCATGTTCTTTTTTGCATCTTCTTTTTTTTTTTTGCAATGCTGGTTAGCTGAGAGGTCATGTGCCTGTTGAAAGTTCACTGTACAAAATCTCTTGAAATTTTGCCATCTCAAGTGACATTAACAGGGAATACATGTTTGTGCCTGCTGCCCTAAGAACAGCAATGAAGGATACATTATATTGACACCAGATACCTAGGATTCTTCTGAGGCTGTGCAAGTAGAATGCATTGAGCTGATTGTTTTTCATTAGTATACATTGTCCATGCCTCACATCACCATACGTAAACACAGACCTAGTAGACCTGAGGTTTGTTATTTTTTGTGAAGATATATTTATTTTTCCACACTCTTTTTACAACCTAGATATTGTGACTGATGCTTTACCAATGCTGATTTTGATATGAAGGGAAAATGTACTGCTAATCTTTAAATATGTAAAATTGTTGAGCACTGCAAGAGTGTGATATTTATAATAGATGGAGTCCTACTTACATCTTGGCACGTGTTCATTAAAAAAAAAAAACAGCATTTTTTTTTTTACTGGGGTCTACCAGGAGGACATATAGGACTGGAGAATAAAGGCCGCTAATCTAGTGCAAGTTGTTCAAGTCACTGCAAGTTGTTCAGGTATGAGTTTTTATTTTACCCCAACAGATAAAACGTTTGACCCTACTGAGATTTGGCTGCTGTCTCCTGATTTTTTTAAGAGTGGATAAGTTATCGATTCGGTCACACACTCTTCCAAAATGGATGATGGTAAATTCATTTTCATTTGCATGCAACTGTGAACTTTTCAGTGAGTGATTGTAAATGTTTTTCGGAATGAGCTACCAGTGCAGCACTATCAACAAATTGGAACTCTCTAATAAGGACTTTCTTAGTTCTGTCTTTGTTCTCAGTTAAGCCTGTTTTAATAATCTTTGTTCCGATCTTGTTCTTAAAAAAGACATCTAATGGACTGAATGTATAAGGTAGCGACAATTAGAAAAATATTCCAAAATGCATTGGTGCCAGAATATAGACTTATTTCACTCTATCCTGGACAGTAAAGGCATTAGAGGTGCTCTCATGATATAGTACAGTATACAATTCATACTGAGATGGAATGCTGTGATGATACACAACACAATTGTGCTATATCAGGTACCAATCTGACTGTAGAAGCCAGAAAGGATCTGTATCAGATCACTAACCACCTTAGGCCTTCCACTCCAGATTTTCTGTTTTGGGGTTCACTTCTCTAGCCTTTGCCTCACACAAAACACCCATAAGACAGCAAGGACAAGATACAGGTGGACTGCTTACCTAATCTATATAAGTAGTAGGTTCAACTATCAAATATAAGTGTTTGCCTAAGCAGCAGTGAAAGCCTATTGATAACAGGTCCATCATCGTGAAAAGAATAAACAAACTGCACTTAAGGATTTAGAATTTCAGAGTCCACCAGCCCAGCAGAAGTCAAAAATGAAAACTATAGACTTCAAAATAACACTATTCGAAGCTGTCTTCTGCCTGCAACCAATGTAATCCCAAACAACAAATGGTGTATCAGAAAATAATGTCCAGACACACACACACATACCATTCATGAATATACAAAAAAAAAAAAAAAAAAAAAAAAACAAAGAACTAAACAAATAAACAAATAATACTGCTGCTCCCTTATGAATAAAACTATGAACATGTAAATTAGTGTAATTCAATCAATTCAAGAACTTTACAAAAAGTACAGCATAAAACAATTTATTACCTTTTTAGGATTGTGAGGGTTTCGTTGTAATCCATCATCTTTTCTAAAGATTTTATGATCCACATGTGCTGACCAGTCTACCCATGTACGGCCATGGTCTTTGCTACAAATAAAACATAATAAAATATCACATAACTAATATGGTACACATAAACTAAGAACAAACAAAGCTTAGCACAGTTACTATGTATCTGAAATTAACTTTCACAGTTACTATGTATCTGAAATGAATTTCTAAAATGAATGGTTACCAAGGATGAGACTTGGATCAGATGGGTGGGTTGAAAACAAACAATTGTATCATTTCTTATTCTTAAATATGCCTATTTTGTTTATTTTTTTACTTATTATTTTTTAATTCTACCTTCGTACTAGTTTGACTGTGTTCTTGAAGAATACAATTTTTGGGTCAACATCTTAATATGTTTCTAGTTGTAGATGACCTCCATGATCTGATACTTTTGCAGGTCCAGTCATATTTGACACTTAGAAATGGTTCAACTGGGGACTAAATTATACTAGTTTAGGAAGATAGTCATACAGCTTGCAATGTTGTTTTCACTGAGGCCTTTTATGGTTAGTCAAAAGTTTACAAAAGACCCATTGTTGAACCACTAGACCATTCAAAGAACAGGCACCATCTAGCAAATAAAACACAAAGTAACAAAGTATTACGTTACATACATCATCATCATCAAGTACCGGGCCTGCTGGCATAGGTGATCATGTCTCTCCACAACTTTTGATCAAGACATTTATCATTTCTGTTGTTGACCTTCTGCCAAGCCATTCTCTTAAGCTGTCTGGTGTCTTTTCTCTTTGCTTCCCTCTATCTCTTCGTCCCTCAATTTTCCCAGTTGTTACAATATACTCCAGTTGTTCTCTTCTCATTACATGGCCAAAAAATTATGATTGTTTCTTCCTAATATTGGAAATTAGCTCTCTTTTTGCTTTGGCCTCCTTCAGAATGTTTTCATTACTCTTCTTAGCTGTCCATGGTATTCTCAACATTCTTCTGTAAAACCACATTTCTATAGACTCCAGTGATTTTCTTGTCTGTTGTCCTATTGTCCATGATTCACATCCATATGTTAGGACTGGCTCTACATAACATTTAAAAACTCTTTTTCTTGTTTCGATTGTCAAAAATGGATTGCATAGTATCTTCCTCATTTTTTGGAAAGCTGCTTTTGCCTGATCCATTCTGCATCTCACCTCTGTTGTACATCTTCCGTCTGAGGTTAACAAAGTTCCCAAATATTTAAATTCATTTACTTGTTTTAATATACATACAAAGAAATGTTATAACTAGTGGGAATTGCAAAACTATACTTTTAAACCAAGATAATAAAAAATGCATGGGAGAGTTGAACAGCATGGCCTGACACAGATCACAACATCAATAGTTCATCAATAATCATGGTAAAATATGTGCACGCCCTATCCTTATCCTCTTATGTCACATAGTGAGAGAGAGTACATTTTACTTTCACGGAAACATCAGTAATGCATAACACTGCACCATGAACATCAGTATAGATGGTCAACATTAACTTTCAATCAATCAAGTTGCAACGTCATTGTTTGTTTTCCTGAGAGCACTTTTCTACATGTTCTCTCAAGGATAATTGTAACCTGTTGACAGCACACCATGACACCATATTGAGCATCATTTCTTCTTCATTGGCTAAAGTACCAAATGAGATTAACAGATTAAATAATTTTCTCAGCTGTTGCCATCTATAATACCACTGAATTTTAATTTTGCTAAATTAATGTATCTCATACAGGATACTCTGACATGATACTGTGGGCTTGAGTTATAATATGACATGTCTAGATAGTAACAAAAATCTATCATATAACAAAATTTCACTGTACATAATCACAGGAAGCATCAGCAAAAAATTGTAAAAAGATGATATACTAAGTGCTAATAATAGTCTCACCTTCTCCACAGAGTGGATTCAGGCCGTGCTAAGAAAACCAAATCTGATGTAGCAAGCACCAACAAAGTCTGTGGAGAAACAAATTTCAGAGCTTGTAATGCTGGACATAACAAAATAATAACATAGGCATTTGCCTAATAATAGGACACATACCATAAACAACTGAATAGATGGAAAGTTAAATGGCACCTGATTTGATTAGATTTGATTAAACATACCTGGGGGTGACAAACTAATATATTGTAATACAGAAAAATAAGTAAGCTGAATGAATAAACCAATACTCTCTAAACAATATTGAGACCATACACCAAAATTACTTTCTCTAATTTCTGGTTAGTATTAAAAGATAATTCACACTTTTGTTTTATTTTTCAGAGCTTTTGAGTCTGTACCTGTCTTAAGTTTCTAGGTATTGCTTTTACTGCCACAGGCTACTGTTCATGAACTGCTATGATTTACTGCTTGCTATGAAATCTTAAACACATATTTTATAGGTAGGTCTCATTTTCATTTTTTTGGTTCCTTCAATTATTTATCCATTCTTAATAATGTATTAGATGAATTAAGCTGCAGTGTAGCCACGATAGCTCAGTGGTTAGTGAACTGGACTACAAAGGACAAGGGGTAGGGTTCGATCCCAACCGACGGCTTCCGGGTTCACCCAGCCTTAAATGGGTACCGGATTTTTTTTCTGGGAAAGTAAAGCAGCACGGGCGTAATACTGACCACATTACCCCAAAAATCATGTACTGAAGGTCTGTAAAATATAGGGTCACTAACACCATATTTCTCTATACGCCACTTGGCGTGACGAAGGTACTTTACTCTTTTTTTTTTAAGCTGCAATGTGCTGTGGTTTACAACACACTGCAATGCGCCGTGTCTTTCAGCTAAATATGTACAACTTCAGCACAACAATTTTTGGGCCAGATTTTGATGAGCTTCCATAGTGCTTGCTCACATGGCTATAATAGTGAGTGTATCCAGGGTGTGCACAGAGAGGTGGAGTAGGATCTTGATTAATTTTGGTTTACTGGAGCTGATGTCAGCAATCAGCATTAGTTTTGGTCCAGCAGAGTCTTTGGTCCTAGAAGCCACTAATTTAGGTGAAATGTAATGATTAAAACAATGTAAGGATCATTACCTACAGGGAAAGGTCAGAAATACATGGAGCTGTCTTATCCTGAGATGATAGTGAGATAGGATATATAATTGGTCTAATAAAGACTATAATTCAATAACCGTTAGCTGTCAACTAGAATGAGGCATACAGCCACAATCATTTAAGTTGTGGGAGGGTGTGTGAAATAAAGATAACCTAGACACCTTAATTGAACTTTGTTAGTAAGACAAACAACCTAGGAGCTTGTTAACTGTTGTAAGAAGACTGTGATGTTTGTGATGAAGCTGTTAGATCAACTAAATAAATGGACATATCGAATACATAAATTTGTATGAGTATATATACATATAGATGCGTCCTGTGGTAAAGGTGTCAAGACAAGGAGACGCCTACACACTTCCCTCCTGGTGTACCTCATGTCATTTCTTAACTAGACCACACATGAGGAGTGCACATTCAGTGCTGTTGTAGTATACATAAAGTGCCATGAGATAGCATATGGCACAGATGTGCATGCAGTTTAAAATAAAGGCATAACGCACAGTAACAAAATGTTAGGCTTCTGACAACTGTCACTCAAAAACAGCTGTGACACTGATATTTTCACCTATCATTGCACATGCTAACTACCATTATTTGCCTAAAAAGGTGGATGCAGGGTAGTATCACGGTATGGTAAAAAAGTATTTTTCTAACTGGATTTGGGAGGGGTGGAGGTACAACTTTGACCAAAGACCTTCTGTTGACCTGACAGCACTGCACATGCAATCTCTATTCTCCAGCCTTGGACCCCAGATAAAGGATAAATGCCATATTTATAGTTTTTAATGCAAATACTGCAGATACATTACACAAAAGCATAATTGATTTTTTTAATGCATTAAGAATTATTAAACAATAATTGCTGGATTAAACTTTATGATTCCCTTCCATTTAAAAAAAAAAAATAAAATAAAACATACAAAATAATAATTTTGTCTACACCTCAACACTACTGTAGTAAGTGAAGCCTAGCTTTTGGTCTATTACAGCTTGTAGTTCACCAACATATAACAGCTGACAGTTTCATCATTCTGACATAAGGTAATGGATTTATTAATTTTATTTTTACCTTTATCATCAATCATTACAGTTAAATACTCTCTATTGTAAAAACAAATAAAACACAACAATAAGTTATAAACAGTTTAAGTATAGGCTAATAATAGAATGTACATAATGCTATCTATCTCTCCTATTGACCTTTCGAGCCATAGCTGGCCCTTAGGGCATAGACGCAGATACTCTTTCTCTTATCTAAATTTTTATTCCAGCAGTTTTCAATCCTTGTAATGATCTTTTATCAAATCTCGCCATTTGTCTCTGTTCTGTGCTAGCAACTCTATCTTTTGAGGGAGATTCCTGCTGCTCTTGCCTCTCTGATCAATGTTCTTCTCAGTGGCTCTGTGGGTTGGCCTCTTTTCCTCTTACCTGTTGTTTCCCACATGAGGGCTTGCTTTGTTATTCAGTTACTATCTCTCCTCATCACATATCCAACATATGACCATCATCTTTTCTTGATTACTGAAGATATTAGTGGTTCATTGGTAATTTCTCTAATTTCCTAATTTGTTTTTAATTCGTTCCACGCTATACCAAGTATTTTCCTTAGACATTTATTTTCAAATGTGTTCAACTTTGTTTCTATGTCTCTTGTTATTTTCAAGCTCTCACATGCATACGTAAGGGTTGATAATACGTTTGATTTGAATAGTCTAAATTTTGTGTTTGTGCTGATGAGTTTTGATTTCCACAACTTTTCAAGGCTTCTGAAAGACATTACTGCTTTAGCTATTCTGATTCTAATTTCTTGACTTGTATCCCCTTCCCAATCAATGTGTAATCCAAGATAGATAAAGTGATAGATCTCTTCCACTAGTTTGTTTTCCATGTATATTCTGTCATCTGTTGGAATTAAGCTTACCATGACTTTAGTCTTTTCATGATTGATCTCAAGCTCAATAATGTTACACACACACACAAATAACAAAGTGTTAACACTGCAATGGAAATGTATTTGTAAACAAATGAATTTACATTTGGCTTAAACGTGATACAAGTGGTAGTGTTATGTTCCCAACATGTCATAACAGCAAAGCAAGCATCTCTAGTTCAGGGCATGCTAGCAATCACAAATAGTGTGAGATGTTCCTAGATGAACTACTGTAAAAAGTAAGTAAAGTAAAGTACCCCCGTCACGCCAAGTGGCGTATAGGGAAATATGGTGCTACTGTAAGCTAGGGTTTAATTGCAGTTATAATTTTCTTCAATTATATTTTTAAAACAAGATGTACTTTTATCAGCATCTACTATTTCATTTTATATTACTTTAATCATTTTAATTATTATAATTTTTAATTATTTTATATCACTATAATATTTCTTGTCAAAATACAGAAACTGGAGTGGGAAAAGGGAAATTTACTTAATTTTTGTGTAATGAATAAATAAGTTTGTATAGCAATGAATAGATAAGTTTAACATATATTTTCTGATGTTGAAACATGAAACAAGTTTTAAAATATAAAAACCACGTAACTACATTCAATGTGGTATATTTGAGCATTCTGTGGTCTAATCTATTCTAAACAAAGATTTGTCTGCCAGGATATGTAACTGCTAATATATGGAACATTTCTCTTTGACACTACTTTTTGAAATCATGCGTTCAAAAGTATTATCACCTCACAAGCAAATATTTATTTTGAGTTACGACTTCATCTTATCATGTGGCTTATGTCAAGGGACTTATACAGTACAAAAATAACTTCATTTATCTAACAGTGATAATAAAATAGTGAATACAATGAAATTAAGCTATGTAAGCACCTAAAAATAACTGGCAGACTGATTCTCATTCACCATCATCAGGTGTTATGTCCATAGTCACCCATATCCCTCTATATTCTTGAGCCTAGTGTTTCTATCCAATTCTACTGCTGATTCCCTTTGGTGCCAGATTATTATATCATCTAGTATTTTGTGCTGTTGTCTTCCTGTCTAAATTGTATTTTCTCCTTGTTGCAATATTTTCAAGGTTGACCTCTTCTCATTACATGACAAAGTGGGTGGGCTTTTTATTTTAATGCACTTCAAAATTTCTCTTTGTGCACTGTTCCGTGCAAAACATCTTCACCGCCCATGAATGTTGTAAATGGCACTCTCAAAAATTCTTTAGTTGAACCACATTTCTGTTACTTCAATTGATTTTCTATAATATTCATTAATTGCTTATTATTCACTTCAGTAAGACAGAATAGGATCTATGGCCTGATCGCCGAGAGAGAAAGAGAGAGAGAGAGAGAGAGAAAGAGAGAGAGAGGGGATCTATGTAACAGTAAAGAACTCTCTAATTTTCATCGATAAAAAATTATTGCATAAAGTGCATCAAATTATTATAGCAAAACATCCAGTAAAAGTGAACTATAATCAGGGTGGCATGCTCAACAAAACAGATAAAATGTTTGTCAAAATCAGAAAAGAAAGGTGTAGATATCACCTTGCTGTAAACTGTGGTATAGCAAACAGAATTTTCTTCTTAGAGAAATAAAGAAGACAAGGTTGAGATATTTTAAAGCAAGTCACCCTATTAAAAAAATATTTAAAATTGTCTTTATTAAATGAAGCAAAAATAATAAATTGCATTTTCCTGAGATTAAGAATGTGAAATATGCTAAGTGTGTTGATGCAGTTCTTTAGGCCACATATTCCCAAAAAACTATGAAAACAAACTTAGCAGCTAAAGGTAGTAGAATTTCCTTAATCTGAGTGTTAGAAACAGCAGTCATAAGGATGTGGTAAAAATGAGTTAATCACCAGTTTACTATACTAAGACAAGGTCTTTGATATGTCACAACACTCACATGACTGTGAAGTGACATCATGTGACTTTATTCTTTCCATTGCCAAAACAAGATGATAGCTATTGTTGTTATTAAAAAGCACTGGTGTACACTCAATGTCTGCTCATGTGGATATGTATAATAAATTTATAGGAAAGTGAATCCAGATTTAAATGAGTAATCCAATTAATTTACAACAGGATGAACAATTGTATGACATTTCTTTAAAAAGGATTATAAAACATCCACAGGAATTTACTAAAATGACTACAAGTTTTGTTGTAAAACTGTATGTTCTCTGTTTCATCCTTAGATAACTACATGCATAAATTATGGCATGATTATGTAGCCATGTTATGTTTATTGTAGAAATAATAGATATAAATTGTTAAATGAATTGGATCTAAAATTATAGCTACATAAATTAAATAATTTATGTGTAATAATGTGTAATTTACACAGTGCAACGTATTAACAGGTGTTTGGTCAGAGTGGATCTGGCAGAGTTCTGTCTGTGGGGGCGATCAACACACTTAACCTTACAGCTGACTTCATGTGAGAGTCTGGAATCCTACTCTGATTGAGTCCTGATCGCAGAGAGAGAGAGAGAGAGAATTAAAGAATGGGCCAAGAAAGTTCACAAAATTTCAATATGAGGATGGCATTATTTTGGATTGTGATTCAACCTTATAATAGGGCTTACTATTATATTTTGTCCTGGCTGGCTTATAAATTGTGTTCAAAGTTAGGTGATTTCACAGGCTGGCATAACATGCACATCCATTATGCTTTAACGATTCATATGTGGTAGTTTACTTTAAATTTAGTGGATAGATGAGGATTGCATCCACAAAGACATTCCTTATGATCAGCTAGTAGAAGGACAGAGAGTGCCTGTCTCAGCATGACTTAAGTTTTAAAATGGTATGCAAATGGGTAATGAAACAAACAGTAACCGGAAAATCTGGGACTGTCAATCATACCAGACACAGATGTAATTTGAACCTTCAGCTTCAGTTGGGCTAAGAAATCAACCTTCCTGTTAATGTGAAAGTAAGAAAAATGTATACACAAGAAAAAATATTCAAAAGAGCTGACAGTTACTTCAGTAGTGCATAACTAAGGGAAGCTAAAATACTATTACAACTATGTGCATGGTATTATGAATTACTACCACTACTGCTGTTAATTCTTTATAAATACTTGAAGAATTACTGGTTATTTTTAAGCCCCAGATAAAACTATCAAGCAGACAGCCATAGTCTTTTCAATGCCAAAATGAACCACCATAAAACCACCTCAACAAGCCATTGAGCTTCAGAGTGAAAGGCCTAATCACAGCGAATTTATAATTTAAAAAAAAAAAAAAAAAGCAATCCATGCATATGACCTTCATGGGGGATTTTTGTTTTCAATAGCTGGTTAATTTAAAACATAATATTTGCTTTTTTTATCACTGGTCTCTATGCTATATTTTTGTAATGTTTCCTTCGCTGATTTGTTGTCTCCACATTCTAGATCTAGACACACCTGCAGTCACCACATTTCCTTGTGTGCCATATAAGTTCTTTAGACGTGCCAACTTCCTTACAACTGTCTAATTAGTGGAAATGTGGCACAAATACAAAACAGTAAATAACATAACCCAAAACTAATAATTACAAATGAAAATCTATTAATAATTCACAAAGTAATATGGGACACACACACACACACAAATTGAAAGAAAAGTAATTTCAAACAATAAAGAAAGTGAAGCTGGACAACTTTTAGTAGTGAAACTTGATTAAATTAAAAAAAAAAAAAATATTGAAATAATGATTAAAAAAAGGTGGTAAATTTTTAAAGGAAGCAAACCAACAAAAATCACACACAAAAAATAATAAAGTTCCACAATACAGCAAGGAATAAGTTAAAAAGAATTTTCTTTTACTGCAATGAACATTCTTCTTCTATATTGTTTGTTGAGGTCTATATCTATAAAGTTGTCTTTTTGATGAATTTTGTTGTTTTTAAGAACTTGAAAAAGCCATAAAGTTTTGTGCTTAGTATAGTTCTGTTTGGCTAGTGTGCATTACTCAAAGCATTGTACTGACTGCAATATTTTAGGATGTGTAATATAGTCTATGATGCTTGTCCACATGCTTAGCATGTTTACGTTTTTAATCCCTGAACTTTGTGTATATGTGACTTTGAAGTGGATTGTGCCTTGTTCTTAATAAGAAGATCCTTCCAATCAAGCAGATGGTAATCATTCTGCCCGGATTTGGTTCTTTTGATGAAAAAATATATCAGATGTGCTGATAATACAGCCCTTCTCTCAAACAATACAAAAGGATTAAATGAGATAATAGAGTGTGTTAAAAAAAAACAGTGAAGAGTAAAATCTGTACCTAAATATACAGAAAGCCAAAATAATGTATATTGACAAGGCAAAAAGCCAACTCAAACTCGGCATCAACAAAGAAGAACTTTAAAGTGTAATAAACTATGAATATCTGAGTTATATAATAACAAACAATGGAGACTGCCAGGAAGAGATCAAAAGAAGACTAGCAGTAGCAACAAAAAAATGTAAACACCATGAAGAACATGTGGCACAACAGCAAGACAGTAAAATAAAAATTACTGAGGACCCGTATTTTTCTGAAAGCATCATATGGTTGTGAATATATGGACAATCTCACAAACAGCAAGAAGCAAATTCAATTCAATCGAAAACAAATGCTACAGAAAAATCCTTAAGACAACTTGGATAACAAAAAAGAGCAATGAAGACATATTAAAGGACTTAAACATTAAAAAGATTGGCTTATAAACACCATTCTGCAAAAGAAATTAAACTACAATGGCCATTTATCGCCGGATTTGTTTTCACTTTACAGCTAATATATTATGAGATCAATAGTAGACAAAAAAGGAATGAAGTCAACAGTTACAATATAAATAATTTGCGATATGCGGATGACACAGTCTTAATAGCAGACAGAGAATGAACTACAAGAAATGATAGACATAATAGTAAAAGAAAGCAACAAGAAAGGTCTCAGTCTGAATAGTAAGAAAACAGAAGTGATGGTCATATCGAAGAAATAATCATCACCATCATGCAGCATAAAAATAAACAGGACAAATCTGAAACAAGTGCAATGTTTCAAATACTTGGGCACAAAAATAACATTAGATGGAAGATGCACAACAGAAATAAAAAGCAGAATAGCTCAGGCCAAAATAGCATTTCAAAATTAAAAACTTATGCAACAAACTTATGTCAATAGAAGTAAGAAAGAGAGTTTGTCGTGGCTATATAGAAGCAATTCTGACCTATGGAAGCGAATCATAGACAATAGACAAGCGAATCATAGCCAGTAGATAAACAAATAAAAAGACAACAGAGACCACAGAAATAGGATTTCTAAGAAGAATGTTAAAAGTTCCCTGGACAGCTAAAAAGACCAATACGGAAATTCTCAGAGGCCAACACAAAAAGGGAGCTCCTAAAAAACATCAGAAAGAAACAATCAACATTTTTCGGGCACATCATGAGAAGAGGAAAGTTGGAATACTTGATTACAACTGGTAAAATATAGGTAAAGAGAGATCGGAGATGACAAAGAGAGAAAATACTAGATAGCTTGATGTCATGGCATGGCAAACAGTCAACAACAGAACTGATATGATCCACTGTAGATAGAAGATTGTGGAAGGACATGATTGTCTACACCAACCAGTATGGCATAAGATGATGATGGCCATTGTCAAAAGACACAGTGGGTGGAAAGAACAATAATGGAAAGTATGGTTCCAGGACGATGCATCAGGGGCAGACCAAGAAGAAGGCGGTTTCAAGAACCAAAGATACCCTCAACATGACAACAGAATAAGTAGGAGATCTCGGTAGAGACAGAGGTTCTTTCAGATAGGTTGTGGTGAATGCAGCATTCTGCAAAGGACATGCAACCCAATAAAGATGTAAAATATACTTTTAAAATGCTTAGAATAATGAAGAGAGTCGACAGTGAAGTAGTGTTTAGATGATCAAAGCAGTAAACTTTCATACCAAATTATTATTGTTCCTAACACAAAATATATTTTCTCCAGATATTTACACTGATGCTTAGAGATTTAATATTTTGAAAAATCATGCAAACAAAACCAAAAAAACTCATTACCCAACTACAAAGGATCGTAATCCAAAAAGTGAAATTGTAAAAGATCAAACAATATGAATAGATTACTAAGAAATGTTTGGCACAGACTATATGAAAAAAAAGTTTGAAAGTTGGTAGTAATTTTCATCAAGAATTACACTATAAATATGGAATTAAAAGCAAAAACAATGAAAATATCTTTTCTCCCTCCATGCATGAGAGAGGACTAATAAATCAGACATATCCTTCAACTGAAAATAAATATGTAGCAACAATAACTTTGTTTGGGAATTACTCCTGGTACAAAAATTAATATTTTAAAAACAGTATAAGAAGAAATGTTCTTTTAATCACATAAAATGTAATAACCTTTGAGAATAACCACCACTGAATCTAAACTATAGAATGGTACTCATTTCCAACTACTTTAAAATATTATTATTATTATTATATAGCATTTTAAGATATATATATATATATAGTCCTTTCGAGCCGAAGACGGCACATAGGGCAGAACTACAATCTCAAAAACAGAAACCTTGCGTGTCAAAATGGCACATATTGCAGAGATCACTGCTTCAAAAATCTATGGTTCTGTTTCCATAACAATGCTTTTTACAATGACAGCTTGTCAAGCCATCGATCAACCTCCTTAGTCGCCTCTTACAACATGCCTGGAAGGTCACAGTGTCACTATTCTTTACTTCCTACATAATGAGGCCCCGGTAACACACGGGAATGGTACTCATTTCCAACTACTTTAAAATATTACTGCCATGATTTTTTTTATGTAATAAGAAGCAAAAGGGATCTTTTTTCTCTAAATGTACAAATGAAACAATCTAGGTTTTGAAAAAAAAAAACAAATTGTGGTTTAAGCTTACTAAGGTTAGTCAAGATTTGAACTTTCCTAAGAAATCATTAAAGCAGATGAGAGTGTTGTTTATCATTGCAAAGGCACACTATTAGTTAAAATTTCCCACATATACATAATGCGAACATGGCACTGTGAAAAAGAGACATTGGTAGAAGACTGACTCAGTAGTGTACCAAGCAGCACCATGGGTTGGTTAAAAGGTTTTACACTTTAGTATGAAACAGTCAAGAGGCATACCTAAACTTTAGTCCTTCTTTATATATTTACACTTCAAGGTGATGAACTTTTCCCACTGCTTTATAATCTTCTTAATGCCCTGTAAGTATAACTCTTAAAATTGTGTCCCACATCTACAGTTTATTCCATCTCAGTTAATTCAATCCTCAATTTCTCATTCACATGTGCTTCTGGAAAATTTCATCCAATGTGTCTTTACAATGATACATAGTATTTCCACCTTAGTGATTTTTTAAAGTAAAATGCAACACTTTTTGACCAACACACGTAAATGATAAATATTTGGTCCCATGTCTGCTTCTCTCTGTATTGTACAAAATTAATAATGCAGAGCTCTAATAAAATCAGCAAGTGAGTGAGATAAGAAATTATAAATTATTTGTTTATTAGTCATCACAGTGTTGCCAGCCTCAAAGATCTGCTATTGATAATGAAATTTTACTGTATCTTGTTTGCCCTGATGGCAAACATTGTAGCTAATTCCCAGCTACACCTTTTCTTATCAGACCACTTTAATCTTTATCTGCATCAAGCATCACTTAGCCCGCATTTTTCCTACCAAGTGACTTACATTCATTATGTTATAAATCTCTTCACAGGTCAAAATATTATATTTTACTAAAATTGCACTTTTAGAATTCTCTATTTTCCAGTACTTCAAAACTTCATTATTTGTTACCAACCTAGTCATAGTTCATAAATTTACATTTCTAGGGCTTCAACCATCTTTTCTGTTGTCATATTTCATGCTTCTTCTCATACAAAAGTGATGAATGGAAATAACACTTTGCTATTTGCAGTTTCATGACACATATATTTTTAATGTAAGAACTTATGTATAATAATATATATGTAAAACTATTATGTAAGGAATTTTTATTGTGATTTCTCTCTGCGGCGATCACCCTTAATCTTGGCAGTGAGGTCCGGCTTGAAACATTGTTTACTCAGAAAAAATATGAGTACCTCCAAAATCAAGGTTATCTGCCTTTTCACTGAGGGATATGTGCACACAAATGCCATGGAAAAACGGATTAATATGCAAAATTCAGCTTCTAGACTCAAGAGTCTTCACCAGAGATGAAAGCTGGTGAACGCAAAAAAAAAAAAAAAAATACGTAAGAGCTGTTTCATGTCGATATAAAAGCTTTCTACCACTCCTTTTCTTCTACGCATTTTCTGCATATGTTATGTTGGTTAATAATATGTCCTCTGTAACTATATTCTTGAATTTTTTCAAGACTTTCTCCATTTATTTTTTAAATGACTTCAATTTCCATCTCATTTTTCAATCTCATTTTTTTCAAACCACAAATATTATGACTAGAATAATCAATCATCTATGTCCCTCCACATATTTCTGTTACTAGTGTTCCTTAGCAATTTTACTGTTATCTCTTCCCTGCAGACAGCTAAAATCAATATTTATCGTTGCTGTCTTCATCTGTCACTCTTTCCTATATTTTTCCTGTTATGGTATTTTCAAGTTTTCCCCTTCTTAAGACATGACCAAAGAAGGTAAACTGCTTTTTTTTCTTATCTTATGTACCTAAAAATTTTTTTACTGTTGAAACTAAACTTTCTGCAAAGTATTGCAGCATCAACTGGTTTATCACTTATGTTGTTAATTATATTTACTTTGATGTCTTTACAAATTCTCCATGTGTATAGATTGAATAGGTGCCGAGAAAAATAATATCTCTGTCTGACTAGTGACTTTACATCCATATAAGCAGAAATGTCTCTGTTGCATTTTATACCACTGCTGCTTGTTTCTAGTATTAAGTAACACATCAGTTTTATGTCTTTATTATCTAGGTGTAAATTTTGTTGGCATTATAAAGGCTCTTTATGCAGCTCTTAACTATAGTTCTGTCTACTTTGTTAAAAATGTACCAACTGGTATAACAACACATATTACTTTTTAATAACTTATAAAAAACAGAAAATGATTTCTTCTGTTTCATAGTTTTCATAAATGATAATTTTTGTTAAAGTGCATGTTCATCTACCTCCATGTGATCTTGTTTTACATAATTTCTAATATAACATTAAGTAAATTTATTTCTCTTTTTTTTCAAATTCATCCAAAGCATTTATTATATCTATATCTAACTATATGTATATATTTGTCAGGAAAACTGTAATGCTTTAATTTTTTATTTGAATTTTTTTAATGGTTTTTCCCACTTCTGCATTTAAGATTTATCTTCCTGTTGAGCATTCTATGATAGGCCTATAATTCTACTATCTTTTACAATCATTCAACAACTTATTATGACTACCGTCTGATGCTAATATTTATTTTGTCAATTAACAAATATTCAGTCTTTCTTGTTTAAATTACAGTCTCCAACTTTTGCCATAGATTTTCTTTACATCCACGTGCCTATCTCTTAAATTTTATTTACACCCCTATCCATAAATATATTTCCAGACATATATCATGACATTAAAAGACTTTCTGTCAAATTTTTAAAGCAATAAATGTTAACATTAATACTTACTCCATCATCATCCTTGCCAGTCCAGGCTAAAGCCAAGTTGAATTTTGATTCATCTACAAATGTATGCTGAAAATTAAAATTAAAAAAAACTTACAAATGTATGCTGAAAATTAAAATTAAAAAAACTTACAAATGTATGCTGACAATTAAAATAAAAAAAACTTACAAATGTATGCTGAAAATTAAAATTAAAAAAACTTACAAATGTATGCTGAAAATTAAAAAGAATAAAACCTTCCGTAAACAGTGAAGCATTTTCACTGATACAATATAATTTATAGTTAGTGTTAATTATAATTCACTCATCCTTCTCCCTCTTACACGCATGTGCGTGCATGCGCATGTGCACACACACACACACATATACAAATGTGCTTGTCAAACCTGGGGATAAGAACATTTACAAAAAAATCCACAGCTAAACACATACAGAAAAAACTATAGTGTCTGTGTTTATTTTACTTTGTAAATTCTAGTCTCTTTCTTCAACATTATATATGTGTTTTTAATCACTACAAAATCTATGTGGTGAAGTGGTTAATGTATTCAACTACAGATCATGGGAGTCTTGGTTCAATTCCCAATTTTTGGATTTTGAATTTTATTTACACTGACACTGCTTCAGTCCACCAGTCTGAAAATAATTACCACGGTTTTCACCTCCTGGGATTCCCAAATATTAGCTTGAGAAAGTGTTTCTTTTTCTATATATATATATATGTATTTGTAATAGCTAGTTCTATATATAATATATACAGTTTTTCCATTTTCTTTCCTCTTGCCATGACAGCAAGGCTGATCCACTTGATTTTTCTTTCCTGGTGTAATACCATGCATAAGTTGTGTAGTTTTTTTTTTTGTCTTCTGTAAATTTCTCTTGGTTCATTTGTGTACCAATGGCAGAGACTCTATTACGGCTTTCATATGGTGATCTGTATAAACTTTTAATGCTTCCGATATTGAGAACAAATTATCAAAATGTTTATTTACTGCAGAGGAACAAACTGTGATGTTTGATTCCACAAAAGGATTTATTCTTAGCATTTGCATATTAAGTGGGCATGAATGTGTTGTATTGCTAGTTTTTACAGCATGCCATATCTGCATCTTTCGAATTGACAAATCAGTATTCATCCTTCACATTTCTAATTTAACCATTTTTGAATGTACTGATGCCATGTTTGGCCTACTTTTTTTTTTAGACTTTTAATCATCTTGTTCTTTAAATCACAGAATGCATACAGGACCTCCTGTTTTTCATGATTATCTAAGAGAGCTAAGCATTGGATCTCACTACCAATGACCGGGGAAGAGTAAAGAGGCAAAGAAACCATGCATTTAAAGGGATGAAGTTTGAACCTGGGACCTTCCAGAGATAGGCATCTTATCACTAGACCACCATCACCCCACACAAGAGGACTTACGTTGCTCGTATAGATGTTTTAACAAATTTTCTCATTAGGATCCCTTAAAATTACAGCTAAATTTTCATAATCATTACATTACCACCATCATCCTTACAGTACCATAAATCATCACACAGGGCTCGTAGTTTACCTCACAAGTCTTTGTTCTGGGCAAGCCTACTAATCTCAGCAAAGTAATAAATGATCAATGCAATTGCTTCAGTTAGGTGTTCTTTGTATTTTCTTTTGTTTCTCATTTAAAGGCTGACTTTGTAACTCTTTGGTAATTTCTGCTCAACATCTGGCCGTCTTATGCCCACCTACTTTTCCTGATTATCGATGAGATTATTGGTTGTAGGGCCATTTCCCATATTTCTTTTATTCATTGCACTGTAAAAAAGAGTATTTTCCTTAGATATTTGTTTTTTAATGCATCTAGTCTATTCTTTATTTCTTCCATTTGTTTTCCAGCTCTAATGTGTAAATATGGATAATATTGTTATCTCGTGTATTTGTACTGAATATTTTAAGCTTTGTTTTTGCTTGCTTAGGATTTTCTTTTATTTCCACATTTCAGTAAGTTATTCCTGCCTTTGCTATTCTGGTTCTGATTTCACTTCTTGTTTCTCCTTTATCTATTAATCTGCCAAAATATACACAATGATCTATTTCTTCCACTGAATATACTTTCAGGTATACATTTTCTTCCTGAGCAATTTATTTAATTTCCTAGGGAAGGTATGTGATATGAACTTTGATAGACCTACTTTCTCTGATGCTTGCTTGCTGTTGTAGTAGAATTTGTTTTATCTAAATGCCAGTCTAAAGTGTATTAACAAGACAAAAATGAACCAGTGATGGAAACCAGATAATCAAAATATATAAAATATTTATTTTTGTTTGGAAACCAAAACTACCCATTATGATAAATTAAAAGAAATTTACATTTTACACCAATACAAAATCAACAAGTTTTTTTTATTTAATCCAAAGTCTCAAATCTTAATAAATTAATAATGAACTTTTAAATATAAATATAAAAATAGACAGATAATATATTTTAAAAAGTGATAGCCGTACCTAGTCTGTATAACTAAACAATGTTTTTCCAGGTCTTGATGTTGCCAAACGCTGATTCAATACATATATAATAAGAATAATGCTTCAGCCAGTACACGCTTATTATTGATTTTTAGGCAACTTGGAATCACCACAGCTGGGCTAGTTACCCCAGCTGATTAAATCTTTACATCACCACTACATATTACTCCCCAGAAACAATTTGTAGCATAAGAGAATGACCAAGGAGATGAGGATTACTGTAGACTTAGCTGTTGAGATCTAGAGATAAATCAGAACTGCATTGCCTTCTTGAGTGGGTGAATTACAACTTCTCCAGCGGCGAATCGTGAAAGCCACTGCAGCATGCTAATACATCAACATCATGGGTCTAAGACTTAACAATTTCTGTCAACTGTCAACTTCAAGGCATTAACAAGGCCACTCAACTTTTATTATTGATTATACCAATATGCATTAGTATCAAATAATGACTAGAAGAAAGATACCAAAGTATAAGCATTTTACTTTTTTTTATAATATCAAAAGCTGACCACTCTTAATTTTTAGCTACTGTGCACAAACAAAGCAATTTTATGTTGTGATCATCTTCACTGCACTCAAGACACATACATAATTGCTCTGACCTCCTCAAAATGTTTATCAGCATTCATCCAGAATATAGTTCTATTTTAACAATCCCAATTTTCACCCAAGTTCACACAGTCTAGACAGCAATGTAGTTTCATTTCTTTCAAAGTTCTTCATTCTACTCCTGTCTTTGAGATTATGAATGTTATATGCCCTATCAACTGACTGTCCAACTCTTATGATCACTGAACCAACTAATCTACCTGCTATTTTGTTACCTTCAACATAACCATGACCTGGGAGAAACAAGAAGGCAACAATGCAGAAATCTGATCCCTGTAATGACTTTAGCCATTGCCTGAGTTGGAGCATGTATGAACTTTGTGGATCAAGTTCACTGAATTACTAAGCACTCAGACATGAGTGCAATTTTTAGACTAACCAGATAAAAGCCCTTGCTCTCCATTGTCATCCTACAGGTTGTCATTGCGTTAGAGTCACAAACTTTATCAGTAGTTCTGCTACTGTGATGTGCAGTAAATGCCCAAACACTCCATTGATGGTGATTTACAGAATCATCCAAACAAGTAACTTTTTTTTTCAAAATTAACCATATAATCTAAATACAAATGACTTCATTTGTTTCTTTCTAGAAGAACAATTCATTTTCAAAAAGTCATATACTTCAGCTTATGACTATCAGAGTGGAAAAAAATAATGGACAAAATTAATCTAATTACTGTCTGCAGAAGTGTAAATTCAAAATTGAAAGAGTTAACATGATTACAACAAAGTTATCATTGATTAGGTGTACATGCCAAGTTACTAAAAATAGATTGTGAAACCCTGATTCTCATAGCTCATAAGCTGACATGCTAATAAACATAATACAACTAAAAGGAATTACTTAATTAGCATTTACTTAATTAAATTATCCTATTTCTGCTATGTCTCTTAATTTATTTTGGTATAAAATACACTTGTAAAAACTCCTTATAGCCGTGCAAGAAATAACAAATAAGGCTTTTATACAAGAATTGCAGTTTCAATGAAAGAATATATAATTAATCATGACAATCAGATGGCTGATAACAATAGGAAAGCCATCAGTACTATAAAAAAAATATGTAAAAATAGTCCACACAAGCAGATTACAATATAATTAATAATATATTAATATATGTATTACAATATATTGCATGTATTATGCTCCTCACATGGCTAATAATAAAGCCTCTGGCGTAGATAAAATAACTGCAGAGATGCTGAAAGCATTTAACACTCAAAACTTATTCTACTAAAGAAAGTTATTTAATAAAATGTGACATGAAGAAAGAGTTACTACAAAGTGGAAGAAAGGGACCATTATCAAATTACCTAAAACAGGCAATCTTAAAGATAGCAAGAACTGGAGTGAAATAACACTTTAATCAGTTGCCTCCAAAGTTTTCTGTAGAATCAAGCTGAACAGAATAAAATATGCTGTATATAATATTATATGCAAAGAACATGCAGGATTCAGAAATGGGAGAAGTTGTCTTGACCAATTATTCACTCTAAGGATAGCATTAGAAGAACATAAAGAAAAACAACCATTAATCTGCAATTTCAATAATTTAAAAAAAAAATGTTTGACAGTATACAGAGATTGTCCTTGTGGAATATCTAATACTAATAATAATAACATTATTGAATACCACCAAAAAAATTATCAATATCATAAAAGACACACGCACATATATATATATATATATATATATATATATATATATATATATATATATATATATATATATATATATATATATATATATATATATATATATGTATATATATATATATATGTATATATATATATATATATATATATATATATATATATATATATATATATATATATATATATATATATATATATATATATATATATAAATATATATACAACAACTATACTTGTGCAGTTCACACAGAGGAGGGAATGAGTGTTGTTTTCAGATTGAAACAGAAGTAAAACAGGGATGAATACTAACACTACAACTACTATCTGGAAGTACCATTGGTTACATAATGAATGAATATTGCAAAGGCAATAATGGCATTAAATGGTACAATAAACATGAAACAGGACAAAAAGTAAAGTTTGAATATTCACCAGTCTTGAACGCTGAAGAAGGTATGGCAAAAATTACCTGGAAGATCTAGAATTTGCAGATGATATGGCACTCCTAAGTGACAATATCAACAAGATGCAAAATATCACAGACACCCTCTCATGTATGGCAGAAAGAAGAGGACTTGAAATCAACAGGGATAAAACAAAAACAATGAAAAATAACAATACAAAAGATGGCAATGTTTATCTAATTCGTCAGACATTGGACAGAGTAGAAAATATATATATATATATATATATATATATATATATATATATATATATATATATATATATATATATATATATATATATATATATATATGTATGTATGTATATATCACTAGGTAATAATAAACATCAAGACGGTGAAGTTAAGAAAAAGAGATCAGAAGTAGGATATCAATAGAAGTAGTATAACAATGGAAGTAGAGAATTTTAATAACCTGGACAGAATATGGAAATAAAATATATAACAGAGCAATGAGCAAGAAAACTAAATTTAGAATATTCAACTCAAATGTATTATCAACCCTTGCCTATTCAAGAGAAAGCTGGAAAACAACAAAAGAAACAGAGAGAAAACTAAACAAGACTTTTCAAGACAAATGCCTAATAAAAATACTGTGTACAATGGAATGAATTCAAGACTAATTAGAGGTAGAGAAATGACCATGCAACCAACGATGACAGCTATCATTAGGAAGAGAAAATGTATGTCGAACATGTGTTGAGAAAAGAGAACAAGAGAATTAAAAACAGGCTCTTCTATGGGATACAGAAAAAGAGGAAGACTTAGAGAGAAACTAAAAAGAACACTTTTAAAAGAGAGGCCAAAGCTGGCAGGCATAGTAAAGAGCCCCGCCACACCAAGTAGCCTATATGGAATATGGTGTTAGTGACCATATTTTTTACAGACCTTCAGCACATGATTTTTGAGGTAATGTGGTCAGTATTACGCCTGTGCTGCTTTCTTCTTCTAACTTTCAGCTCCCTGTGGAGCATAGGTCTTCAACAAACACTTTCCAAGCCATTCTCTTTCTTGCCATTCTTTTAAGATCATTCCATGTCTTCCCTATCATCTTCATCTCTGCTTCTATCTGTTTTCTCCGAGAATTCCTTGGTCTTCCTCTTTGTCTTTTCCCCTGGGGATTCCAAAAAGGGCCTGTTGTGTAATACTCTCAGTTGGCTACTGTAGTGTGTGTCCTATCCAGCGCCATCGTTTTCACTGTGTCTCTTTATCCACTGGTATTTAACTGGTACATTTCTGTAATTCTATGTTAGTGATTTTGTCCTGCCATTTCCATCCTTTTATTCTGCATAAGTATCCATTAATGAAAGTCTGTATCTTCATGATTGTCATTTTAGTTGTTCTCCATGTTTCACAGCCATATAATAAGACTGACTTAACAGTAGAGTTGAACATTTTTATTTTAGTATTTAACCTAATTTCTTTGGACTTCCATATGTGGGTGTTTCCCAGTGCAACAAATGCTCCTCATGCTTTTGATATCCTTATTTTGGTATCATTTTCTGTTCCTCCCTCATTGTCTATATTACTGCCCAGATATATGTAAGATTGTATGTCTAGTAGAAGTATTTCTCCTATTTTTATTTGGTTATTGCTAACTCAAACTGCATTAATTCTCAGAATTTTGGTCTTATCTCTATTTATTTTCAGTACCATCTGTTGTGATCTTTCATCAAGTATGCTCATTTTATCTTGTTATTGAGTTATTGAGTTATTTGCGGGTCATCATCATTGCACTCCGAACATGTCCATAGGTGCTCAGATCCCCTCCTCAGCAATTCCCTCAGTGTCCAGCGACTGACGACTCCAGTTCTATGTTGGTTGATAAGTCTTCTTACACGGCCACCAAGTTTCTCATTTCTGGCTGTGCCCATCTTAACTCCCATTTCCATCATCCGAAGAAGCGACGTTGATCTGTGTTTGTCGAAGTCCTGTGCTCTTCCCACATCTCGGAGTGCATTGATGATGTCCGCCCGATCCATCGGTTGCCCGTCCTCAACGACAGCGCAGCTAGCCAACCTGTCCGCTCTCTCATTTCCCCGTACTCCCGCATGTCCAGGGACATAGACAAAGGTGACCTTACGTATTTTGGATTTCTGCAACGACTCTACCCATTGCATGCGTACAAAGCCCGCCTCCACTTTTTTTATCATGCTCATCGAATCACTCAGTATACATGCGTGGATGTAGTCTTGTGACTCTAACCATTTGAATGCCTTGGTCACTGCCATCACCTCCATTGTCATGCTACTCGTGGTCATGGCGTATGCACCACTGTCTTCCTTGGCTATTCTGCCTGCCGAACGTGCTGTAAATGCCCATGCACTTTTTTCGTGTCGTCTTACAGATCCGTCTGTATAGATGACTGCATCTTTCTCATCGGTGTTATCGCAGATGAGACCGTTGACCTTTATCTTGTATCTGTTGATAGTTGTGTGATAGAAGAGCAATATCATCAACAGATACAAAAAAAAGTAAAATCTACTATTTGTTATTTTAAGAATTTGCAGTGGATTTTTTTCAGTGCTCATTTATTTTCTAATTATAACAACTAGTTTAATGCCGCTTTTCTTGTCACATGTAAGGTTAGCATGTACTATAGTGATATAAAAAAATATTTTAAAATCAAGATTCATTTCATTGTAAAAAAAAAAAAATCACTGGCACTCAATTACTCAGTATCTTAATTTGGTCTATGGCAGTGAATACTGCCATTAACAATCATATCATAATAGTCTGTCATTAAATTGCCCAGAATTAGAATATATGAATTGCACTGTTACCACAGATGACAAAGAAGATAGATAATCTAATAGTAGTAATAGATACTAGATTATTAGGGTAATTATTGAATAAATAAAGTTAATAGTTAAATCGGCGTTGTAAGAATCGTCATCATGAGTCACGAGCGAGGGAAATGTCAATGTCAAAAAAAAAAAAAGATAGATGATGAAATTGGAAAAAAAATACTGATAGATGATAAAGCATATAACGTAAGTATGATAAAGTTCATAAAGTAGGCTGCGGTTGTAGTAGTAGTATAGTATTAGTAACTCAAGTAACTGTAGTTGTAGTACTGTAGTGAAGTGTAGTGTAAGATTCGAATGACATGTTGACATGGCCGGCCAATATAAAATATTTTCACTCACTGTTATGTACAATTTGAGAAGAGGGGCTATGGAAAGAATCAAAACTTGACAAAGAACCAAGATATATATATATTTTGCTACTCACTGTTTCTTCCAAACGACTTCCATTTTTCAATCCATCCCGTACGTTACCGAAATAAGCTTGTTGGGCTTCACAGCTTTTGTCATTTCTTTCGGACTCTGTTTCAGTTACCTCTGCGTCTCTTTTCTTTCGTAATCGCTCATGAACAAATAAATCATGAGGGTCTGATGAACTTCGTTCAAATAAGTGTACTGATTTGGAATTACTCCTGGAATTTACTGTAATTACACATGAGCATAAATAAATAACAACGAAGGATATACACATCGACCGTTTCTCTTGAATCTCCATTTTGTTTTGTGACCAGCAGTTGTCAACGTCACGTGAAGAGTTTTTGATCGTCTGCTTCTGGTCACGTGATAGTTTTAATCAAAAATATTGATTGAATCTAAAATAGCCCAAGGAAAGTTGCGCCAAGTACAACCGCTGTCCCGCTGTTGTCCTTGTTTATATGTTTTTGCTACTTAATGCACTGTTAATCCACAGCCTTCTATAGATCTATAGCTGTGGTTAATCAGTATGTATTTCTTTCAGTTATGTCACTGAAAAATTCATGTAACGAGAATTCTAATCAATTTACTAAATTATTTAGTCCAAGAATGTTGAAAACTTAACACCCAATCATCAGTCTTCTAAGAAGGAAAATCGTCCTGCGGAAGGATTCGGAGTTATAAAAACACGGGTTATAACATGCCCATGATTATGTCACCATCTCTCGAATCTGAAGAAGAAACGTGTAACTATTTAATTACGAAAAAGGGACACGAACGCACACTTATAAAGTTTGAGTTAATAATACAAGCATGGACTTACGATGGACATACAACTCACCACTTTGTTGAGTAAAGGAAAATTAACTAAAGTCAACAACACTAGATAAATAAACATTAATTACAGATTTTATTATTTCTTCAGCCGAGCACTAGAAACTACTACCCATGTAGTTACGTCCCTTTCTGCGTGTTAATTAACTATATAAGTATTTCACTCTATTTTGTGCTTTGCAGAAAAACAGAGCAATTGTGTCTAAAAGCTAATTTCATGAGTTGAAGTCATTACCCCTATGTTCTAGTCATGTGGCAATACACACATGTAAGTCAAGATAGCAAAAATAATTTTTTTTTGAGCTACCGAACCGTTGAAGCGCCAACAATATGATTGTTCATGACCTCTCTCAATATTACATCACACGATGAATATATTATCTGCACAATGTTCGTTTATCTAGTGTAGTTCAATAATGTTTAACACTCTTTCATTTCAAATTAGTTTAAACCGTAAACACAGTGACACGGACAGCGCTATAAGCAACACGTGTCGATCCTCTCGTTCAGCGCAAAACCAATAAAACACAGAGACGTTTAAGAGCTGTTTTTGTTTGGACCTGAATGCTGAAGAAAAACAAATGAATAAAAGCTGTCATAAGTCTATGCAACTTGTATGGTGAAAATTGCTAGATGTTTCAAATAAGATTAGCAAGTCTAGAATTACTTAATCTTAAAAAAATGTGTAGACTCTCGAATGTCTTCGTGGAAGTGTGTAGATTCTCGAACGCCTTCGTGAAAGTGTGTAGACTCTCAAACGTCTTCTTGAAAGTGTGTAGACTCTCGAATATCTTCTTGAAAGTGTGTAGACTCTCGAATGTCTTCTTGAAAGTGTGTAGACTCTCGAATGTCTTCGTGGAAGTATGTAGATTCTCGAACGCCTTCGTGAAAGTGTGTAGATTCTCAAACGCCTTCGTGAAAGTGTGTAGATTATCGAATGTTTTGCAAGTGTGTAGACTCTCGAATGTCTTGCAAGTGTGTAGATTCTCGAACGTCTTGCAAGTGTGTAGATTCTCGAATGTCTTCTTGAAAGTGTGTAGACTCTCGAACGTCTTCTTGCAAGTGTGTAGACTATTGAATGTCTTGCAATTGTGTAGACTATTGAATGTCTTGCAAGTGTGTAGACTATTGAATGTCTTGCAAGTGTGTAGACTATTGAATGTCTTGCAAGTGTGTAGACTATTGAATGTCTTGCAAGTGTATAGATTCTCGAATGTCTTTTTGAAAGTGTTCTGACTCGAACGTTTTGTGCAATGGGACAATCACACAATATATTATTCGTAAAAGTTTGCAAAGAACATGGTGTCGCATAATTTTGTGACGCGAAAGTGATGGTGTTCATGCTGATTTTCTTCATGTTTAAACTTAAAGCATCTGTCAATTCGGCAATGTCAGCCATTCTGAACTTAAATATGGAAAACAAATGCACATCAACACTAAAAAAAAAAACATAAAGGGTAACAAAACTTTCCGACTAACCTGTAGAAATCTTCACATTTTGAAAATTTGGTCTCAGTTCCAGATTAGTGTTTGGAAATTATGCTCACCTATTTCTAGTCGATTCAATTGACAATGAAGCGGGTGTCTGGCTCACTGATTTGTTTATGGTAGTAACAGAGGAAAACAACATTCTTCCCAGCTCCACTTTCAAATTATGTGATTGTTGTGGTATTGAATATTTCACTTCATGTGATTGTATATTGACATCCCATTTCAGCATAAATGACACCATGTGTAGCCTAAACTACTAAACTATACCGTATATTAGTTAGTTCCTCTTGGTCCGAAGATGACACACAGGAGGGAAGTCATAGTCCCCCAAAATTCATGACTTGTTATTAGTTCTTGTAGGTTTTAGTTGTTTCTTAGTCTCATGATTGAGCCTTACCTGGTAGTTGTTGTGCGTAGTGTTTCTTTGAATTGAAGGAATAGACATGGAGACAGTACAGAGCTACAACTACCTTGAACATACTAAAACAAGTGATGGAAAATGTAAAACTGAAAAAAAAAGAATAGGAATGGCAAAAAGTAATTTTAATGTCTTGAAAAATATACAAATATCAAAACAAATAACAACAGGGCTAAAACTAAGAGTAGCAAAATGTTATATCTTCCAAATTCCTGTATGGTGCTGAAACATGGACATTAGACAGGAAAACAGAACAGAAAATTGAAGCCTTTGAAATGTGGATATATAGAACAAATGGATAGAAAGAAAAGAAAACAAAAATGAAGTCTTAAAACAACTAAAAATGAAAAGAGAACTACTAAATACAATTCAAACCAGACAAATGCGATTTTTGGGACAATTTAAAAGACACAGCAGCCTACTAAAAGTCTATCTATCTATCTTTCGTTCGCCTGAAGTATTGTCTATACCTACAATGTCATTTCATGTATAAATTTGTATCCCATATCTTTAAACCCAGAGTAAAAATCCGGAGGGAGGGACCCTAAGGCAGTGGACGGCGTTAATCGTCTTTCTGGCATCCCCTGCACCTTCTTTCAATTCCGAACGTATGGACTTTGTCCCTCCTTCGGAATCCTTGAAACGAAGTCGAGAGGGGGATAGTGCGACTGGGTAAAGCACTATCTCCATATCCTGTGCCCAGGCAGAGTAGGCAAAGTGAAATGAGGAAGAAAGCACCAATGTTTGCTGCCCTCCTAAATTACTTAGGCTGATAATTTCCTTCCATGAAGACATGAATGGCAAAGTCCATTTTGATGGGAGTCCATCAGAGAATTTCAAAGTCAACAAAGGAGTGAAACAGGGATGTGTCCTCGCCCCCACCCTTTTTGGTATATTTTTTGCTGCCCTCCTAAATTACACCTTCGAAAACAGCTTAGGAGATATTTACATTCGCACAAGACCAGATGGCTCACTGTTCAACCTAGCACGACTAAGAGCAAAAACCAAAACAAATGTTGCCCTACTTAAAGAATTTTTATTTGCTGACGATGCAGCCCTAGTCGCTCATAGTGAGGCCACCCTACAGTCGCTGATCAACAACCTGGATAAAGCATGCGACCTTTTTTCACTGTCAATTAATGTTCAGAAGACAGTAATACTAAATCAAGGTGACTTCAAACCTATATCTATTACTCTAAAAGACTGCCCACTAGAATCAGTACAGAAATTTACATATCTTGGATCCACAGTTACGCAAACCATCTCTCTTGATGAAGAAATAAACTGTCGAATTGGTAAGGCAGCTACGGCCTTCGGCAAACTCACAAAAAGGGCATGGAACAACACGAAACTAACTCAAAAGACTAAACTCTTAATATATCAAACTTGTGTGCTTAGCACACTACTATATGGATCCGAAACCTGGACAACATACTCAAACCAGGAAAAAGACTAAATGTCTTCCACATGTGATGTCTCCGCAAAATAATGCACATCAAATGGCAGGACAAAATAACCAACTTAACTGTCCTGCAACGTGCTAAGACCCTAACAATCATGTCGATGCTCAGAAGTCGAAGGCTAAGATGGCTGGGGCATGTCCAACGGATGGAAGAAAAACGCATTCCTAGGCAAATACTATATGGCGAGCTAAAACACGGAAAACGACAAATCGGCAGACCTAAACTACGATATAGAGATATCTGCAAATCATCTCTGAAAGACTTCGCCATCTGTGAAAACGACTGGCAACATCTGGCAAGTGATCGCACATCATGGAGAGCACGTATAAGGAACGGTATAACAACATTTGAGACTGTTCTAAGACAGGACTTAGAAGAGAAGAGACTCATGAAAAAGGATGGTAAACCTGTGGACCAGCGAGCCTGACCTGTTCATTATGTGACCGCGTGTGTTTGTCAAACATTGGTAGAATTAGCCACGAGAGAAGCTGTTCGGCAAAAACAATACCTCAAAAAAATACGCAATAGCCTCCACTAGACCGTCTGACAAGACGAAAAGGGCCATATATATCTTTATGTGCATGTCTATGTTGGTCATATGTCATATATCTTGATGTGTGTCGGTGTTATTCATGTCTCGTATCGCTGTGTGCATGTCTGTGTTAGTCACATCTCATATCTTTGTGTGTGCATGTCTGTGTTGGTCACCTCTAATGACTCGGGCAGATGGTGCTCGTAAACCTGGGAGGGCCGACCATCTAAGGGCAGAATCCCCCTACAGAAAAGACAATCTTCTGCCTTGCAGGAAGATTGGGGACAATCAAAGGCTAAGGAAAGCAAACCTGAATAAAATGCTGGCTGAAATCGGATCCACTGGGCCACTGGCGCAGAACACAGTGCAACGTTTTAACGGGTGTTCAATCAGAGTGGATCTGGCAGACTCTAATTGTGATGTTCTGTCTGTGGGGGCGATCAACACATTTAACCTGACAGCTGACTTCATGTGGGAGTCTGGAATCCTACTCTGAGTCCAGATCGTAGAGAGAGAGAGAGAGAGAGAGAGAGAGAGAGAGAGAGAGAGAGAGTATAAATTTTACTGTGTTTTGTAATTCTTGCAATGGCCCATATAGTTTTGTCTGTAGTGTTGTATATATATATATATATATGTGCCAATGAATTTTCCTCAGCCTACTATATTCAGTACAGTCTTGAAGTATGTGTTAAGCAAGTCTTCGGCGCCTGACCACATGTACATGTAGTGTCGATCTTGAATTTTGTGTACATGTGACTGTGGAACCTCTGCTGTTCTGAGGCGTATAATGATAACTTGTTCATATCTATTCATCTTATGAAGGGCATCCTGATTTGGGCTTGTGGTCCTCTGATTGACTTGATTATCTGTTTCTTATGATGGCATGTAACCGGTGCATCTGGTTGTGTGCCTGTTGCACCTTCTTTTGCCAGCTGATCTGCACTCTGGTTTTCTGGTATTCTACAGTGAGATGGATCCACTATGGGGCAACCCTGTGGTGCTTGCAGAGTTCAGTCAATAAGGTCTGCAGCTGTGGCAAATTTCTGGATTGCAGTATCTGGAGTGCTGACCTTGCATCTTTCAAAAATACTGCAGGCTGTCGGCTATGTTCAACAGTTTTTCTATTGGCAACTTTATTGTTTGGATATCTGCATCGTAATTGTGACAAAATCTTCCTATTGCTATTTTATTCATATCCCTGGTGTTATTTAGGTACTCTATGTATGCACCTGCTCCCCCATTCTTTACTGCATGCGGTTCTGATCCATCAGTGTACTCCCGAGTCCATAGGTCTTGTGGGTATTCTTCATCCAAGAAACTGAGTTTTTTTTTTTTTTTTTAAGCTGTATACTATGCTGTTCTTCATAGTCAAGTATTCCTTTCACTTCTGTCCGTATTTGTATTGACAATCCGCATTCCTCTGTTCTGGGAGTCTGTTCTGGTGTGGTCAGTAGGGGGCTGACAACTCTTGGTATGTTTGGTGTTTGTCGACAAATTCGCTTGGCTTGGTGGATAAAACTGCTTCTCTTAAGCCGTCCAAATGCATAATTTTGGAATTGATCCTTCATTGTATGTCTCGGCATGCATGAGAATAGTTTTGCCTGTATCAGCACCTTTGTGTCTCTCCGTTCTCTTAGTGCTGGTAACCTCCACAATTTCTCCATCTCCAATATTGGTGTTGATTACATTGCTCTTGTGATGACCCTAAGTGCCTGGTTTTGTACTTTATCCAGCTCTTGCAGTGTGGTGTTTGATGCTGAGCACCATGCAGATGATCCATATTCTAAATGTGGGCGTATACTCTGTTGGTAAACTTTACTGAGTATTTTCCCCATCGCACCCAATGTGGTTCCACACAGCTTTTTTAGAATAGCCAACTTCCTCCTTTCTTTTTGGGTTGCCTTATTTATCTGCTGTTTCCAAAATGGTTTGTTGTCAAATGTAACTCCGAGATATGTAGCTTGTATGTCTTCTTTCACAGGCTCATTGTTTTTGTAGATGGCTCCCGCTTTTTTGTTTTTTTTGGGGGGATAGTGAAAAGTGCAGTACTGCATTTGTCTGCATTTATGCTGATACACCATCTATTTGTCCATGAGTACAGTGCATTCATAGCTCTTTGTAGCAATTTGGAGGCCACTGTTGCATACTCATCTGTGCACCACATTACCAGGTCATCTGCATACATTACCACTTTGACACCCTGTGGTAGTTCAGTAAGTAGGTCATTGATGTAGATCAGAAAAAAGTTTTGGACATAGCACCCCTCCCTGTGGGACGCCCTGGCGCAGTAAGACCTTCTTACTCTTAAGACCATCCAGCTGCACTCTGACTCTCCTGTTATGCAGGTATGCTTTGACCCATTTGTACATCCTGCCATTTACTCCGTAATTTCTCAGTTTCTCAAAAGCCTTTCCTTCCATACCTTACAAATGCTTTCTTTAGGTCTATCCATGCTGCTAGTAGCAGTTTCTTTTCTTGGAATGCATCCTCAATTTCCTGGGAAATATAGGTTGTCTCATCTTTCAGTAGAGTAACACTGTCTAAAGCCTGCTTGCTGTGGCACAATAAAGTTTTCACTTTTCAGGTACCACTGCAGTCTAAGATTGATTATACGTTCCATTGTTTACACAAACAGCTTGTAAGGCTGATTGGTCTATAGCTGGACGTCGTCGAACCATCTTTTCCTGGCTTTAGTAATGGTATCATAATTGCTTCTCTCCATGCCTGTGGCACTCTACCTGTGATCCAGCAAATGTTGTAGATCTGCAGTAGTTATGCTTTAGCTGCAGTTCCCAAGTTTTAATAATTTCATTGGACACTCCATCACTGCCTGGTGACTTTTTAATTTTTAATTTGATATTGCCAGCTCTAGTTCTCTTTGTGTAATGGGTATTTCCATGACTTCGTGTATGGTCTCTTCTTGTCTTACATTTTGTTGTTTTAAGCGGGTCTCTTGTCGTTCTCTCTAGGCTAATTGCAATATTATTGTCATTTGCAAAGGAGTATGCAAAGTGATTTGCTGCCTGCTTACTTGTTAGGATTTTTCCATCCTTCATCAGTGAAATGTTGGTGTTCCTTTCTGTACCCTCATCAGTAAGCTGTTTTACAAGCTTCCACATTTTTCTTGTGTCTCGTTCAAGATTCAATGACCATATTCTCTCTTTCCAGCTTCTCCGTCTGGCTTGTAGTTTAGTCCTTTGAAATGTGGCCTTAGCATGCTGATAGTTATTGTGGTGTTCCTGGCAAGAGTTATTTTCTGCTTGCTTTCGAGATGTTTCCATGTCATTGTGCAGTTGCTCTAGTTCACTACTCCAGTATGGTTTATAGTGTTTCCATGCCCCTCTAGGTATTGTTTCACTGGCAGCTTGTATTATTAGTCTACTGAACTCATCAACTATTTTGTTGATGTCTCTGTCTGTACTTAGATCTTTAGTCAGTACACTAGTGTATTGTTGATACATTTTCCAGTCTGCCTTTTTGTAATTTCACCCAGAGAGAGTGCTGCTCTCACTGACGGCTTCATTTTGCACCACTAAAAAAATTGGTCGGTGGTCGCTGCCTCCAAGTTGTTTCCCAACAATACGTGTTATATTCCAATACGGGTCTGATGAGTGGAAAGCAAGGTCTGGTGTAGATGGGGTATGCCATGATCTGGAATAGATAAGTATAAATGGGCATTATAAGCCCATTTGTTGTCCTGCCAGTCTTCAAGCTCTTCGCCTCTCCTGTCCAAATGTTCATAGCCCCAGCTCTGTGAATGGTTGCTAAAGTCTCCACATACAGTCATTCTTTGTTTTAATGAAACCGTGTCTAGTGCCATTGGGCGGTCGCTGGGACAATAGTAGTTGAGTAAATTAAAGTCCGTATTTTCTATCCTGAGGTGCAGTATCTGATATTCAGCTCCATCCATATACACTTTATCTTGACATGCATTGATTTTGTTCTTTATACGTGTCAATATTCCACCCTTTTATTATATCTTTTTTGTCAGATCGGTAACACTGGTATCCCCTAATCTTCAAGGCTATGTCTTTGTTTAGATGGGTTTCCTGCAAACCATACTAAAAGTAATCTTGGAAGGGAAAATACAAGCTAAAAGAGGCAGAGGCAGACCAAGACAAACGTGGACGAGTAACATCAAAAGATGGACAAGTCAGCCTATAGCAACTTGTACCTTCAAAGCAAAAGACAGAGCGGAATGGCGCTCCATGGTAACCAACCTTCGATGCGGAGATGGCACTCAATGAGTGTTTCTTTTGCTCTACCTTGTTTTCCAGTACCAGATGGTTTCCTCATTAATGTCTGATAGAGAAGATTTTCATCATCCACTCTGAGTATATGACCGATGCAGAAATGTGTCCTCTCCAACATATGTTTGAGATTCATCGGAAACATTTATTTTCAAAAACATTTAATTTCCTATCTATAGTCTGGGTGGATTTCCATCGTTCACATCCATATCACACAGAAGCTGAACAATCTCACATGTGTAGGTTTACTGAAAACTTCGGGTCCAGATGTTCGTTAGATTGTTGAAAGCACTTGATGCTAGCGCAATGTGTGTTATGATTTCTGATGCTATGTCTCCATCTTTTGGCATTTTGCTGCTTTGCTCCGTGTGAAGGTAACATTTGTAATATATTTTTTTTGGCAGAATTACATCGTTAGCATATACAGTCGTTTTAACACCCCCCCCCCCTTTAATTTATAAGAGATCAGAAAGTTACGTTTTCCATGTTTCTAAAGTATCCAGCCGTATTCATGAGTCTTGCACAGTGCTCAACGTTTACATCAAAATCATAGTCACCGCCTCAGTGATCTACAGTTGTTTATATCATATCTGGATTCTGTCATTAACCATCGCTGTAATTGTAACAGCTTGCTCGGAGTATGGTGTGATAGAAAGATAAATAAACCCGATATTTGTAGCCTTGTTTACTTTATCGCAGTCAATACGCCCGTGTAGCAGCTAGCTGCTCTTCTTTCTAATAGCTCACTTTATGATGAGACTCACTGTATAAAGGGAAATAGCGTTGATTAACATTTTCAGCAGGAGATAATTGCACGTATAACCTTTATTCTGCTAGAAACATTTGTTGTTAAGTTGTATGAGTGTCATGGCATAGTAGTGACTGTTTTCCACATCCATGACACCAAGCTATCATGTATTTTCTCTCTTTGTCGCCCGCGATCTCTCGTTCCTTTTATTTTGCCGGTTGTAACCAAGTATTCCAACTTTCCTCTTCTCATAATGTGCCCGAAAAACTGTTGATTGTTTCTTTCTGATGTTTTTTAGGAGTTCCCTTTTTGTGTTGGCCTGTTTGAGAATTTCTTCATTGGTATTTTTAGCTATCCAGGGAACTTTCAAGATTCTTCTGAGAAATCCCATCTCTGTGGCCTCTAATCGTCTTTTCATTTGTTTTCCTACTGTCCATGATTCGCTTCCATAGGTCAGAATTGGCTCTATATAGCACCGATGAACTCTCTTTCTCACTTCTATTGACATAGATTTGTTGCATAAGATATTTTTCATTTTCTGAAATGCTATTTTGGCCTGAGCTATTCTGCTTTTTATTTCTGTATGCAATGGGTAAAATTATTGCGAAGTCAAAAATATGTAAGGTCACCTTTGTCTGCGTCCCGGGATATGCGGGAGTACAGGCAAATGAAAGAGCGGACAGGTTGGCTAGCTGTGCTATAATTGAGGACGGTCAACCAATGGATCGGGCGGACATCATCAATGACATCCGGGAAGTGGGAATGACACAGGACTTCGACAACCATGAGTCCACGTCACTCCTTCGGATGAAAGAGATGGAAGTTAAGATGGGCACAGCTAGAAAAAGATACTTAGTGGGCGTGTACGAAGACTAATTAACCAACACAGAACTGGAGTCGTCAGTCGCTGGACACTGCGAGACTTGCTGATGAGGGGATCTGAGCCCCTGTGGACATGTTTGGAGTGCAATGTTGATGACCTACTAATAACTCAATTGGCCAGTTCACTTAATAATCTAGTCTGTTTTCTATTACAGCACAGAATGAACTGTGCTGAGTCTTAAATCGTACATCAACGTTTATTAGAGTTGCTGCGTAACTTTAGCTGAGAATTAAAACAAAGGAAAGGGGGAAGGAGTAGAAGAGAAGACGGTGCATTAATGTATTGCTTCAGAAAATATAAATTTAGATTATATGTTTAAATATTAGTTCTTATAAAAACGTAGAAAGAGTCCCGTCGCACTTAGAGTGTGGTGTATAAGGAAATAAATTTAGTAAATGCAATTTTTGATAAAGTCATCAACATGACATTAGTGCCGCACCAGGAAACAAATCACTGGTACCATTTTAAGACTGGATGAACCTCTGTGTTGTCAACTGGGACTAAAATCGATGTCTTGTCTTCAGCGGATCATTTCACTTTAAAGAAAACGGAAAGCGTGTCTCAAACATAAGACAATTTACATATAACATTCAACCTTTTTGATGGTACCAAAATGTAGGTTATCTGTGCTTAGATTATGTGTGGTGTGTATGTGTATATCATCATCATCATCATCATCATCATCATCATCTTCTTCATCAAGTGCCATGTCTGCTGGCGCAGATGATCATGTCTCTCCACAACTTTCGATCTCGACAGTTATTTATCATTTCTGTTGTTGACCTTCTGCTTAGCCATTTTTTTAAGCTGTCTTGTATATTTTCTTGTTGCTTCCCTGTCTCCTCGTCCCTCAATTTTTCCAGTTGTTAGAAAATATTCTAAATATTTCCTTCTCATAACATGTCCAAAAAATGATGATTGTTTCTTCCTAATATTGGATATTAGCTTTCATTTTTACCTTTGGCCTCTTTCAGAACGTTTTAATTACTTTTCTTAGCTGTCCATGGTGTATATTATAATATATACATATATATATATATATATATATATATATATATATATATATATATATATGTATATCATCATCATCATGTGCCATACCGGTTGGCGTAGGCGATCATATCCTTCCACAATCTTCTATCTACAGTGCATCGTATCAATTCTGTTGTTGATTGTTTGTCATCCCATGACACCAGCTATCCAATATTTTCTCTCTTGTCATCCGTGATTTCCCTGTATTTTGCAGTTGTAACCAAGTATTCCAACTTTCCTCTTCTCATGATGTGCCAGAAAAAATGTTGATTGTTTCTTTCTGATGTTTTTAGGGGCTCCCTTTTTGTGTTGCCTCTTTGAGAATTTCTTCATTAGTCTTTTTAGCTGTCCAGGGAATTTTCAACATTCTTTTGTTACATAAGAATGTTTTATATATATATATATATATATATATATATATATATATATATATATATATATATATATATATATATAAAGAAGTTATTAGAAATGTGAAAGGTCATTTTATATTCTAAAGAAGTCAAATCTCTAGAATTAGAATTAAAATGTATGAAATTAGACTAACTCGTGCAGCTGTACCATGCAACATATGCTTATTTTGATGTAATATTGACTTTCTAAGAATATCCTTTGAGCGGAATGCGACACTGAATTAATAAAATTTAAATGTAAGAATGGCCTTTTCTTTTGTCAGTAAGCCTACCTAGAATAAATTATTTCGAAGACACACACAGAATAATCTATTATGTTTTAAAGTCATATAGTCAGAAAAGAGAAGTAAAAAGAAATCAATATTGTTATATCAGAACATTTACAGACACCTATTGTCTGGACGGGCATTCTTGGTCGTTTTGTACAGTGTGTGGTGGGAGTAGCAAAGGCTGCACCGTCATCATCGGTACGTGTCACGGCAACTTTTCACATGGGATCTATGGACACGACTGCTCCGGGTCTTGTCTTAGTGTCAGTTCTTTATGTGAGGAAAATCCAGAAAATGCCAACATTGCAAACATCCTGGCTATACCTGTGATGACACTTGTCCTGATGGTAATTTTGGGCTACAGTGCGAACAGACGTGTTCTGATGGCTGTGACATCATATGTGACACAGAAAGAGCAGACTGTACGCGCAAGGAAGCGTACTACGGGCCAGACTGCACTCTCAAATGTCCTGACCACTGTTTCAACGACACCTGTGGACAGTCAACCGGGATCTGTTCATGCAAGGGAACGTTCTACGGGTCAGACTGCACTCTCAAATCTCCGTACAACTGTTTGGACGATATATGTTAACAGTTCGTGGGGGCCGGCGTCTCGTATGTCGATGATTCCCACGTTAAGAAGAGTCTGCCGACTACAACAAACCCAAGCATATGGATACCTTAATGTGTACTGGATATTTTCTTTCTGTGCTGGACATGGTTCATTTCTTGGTGTGTTTCATTGCTAGCCAAGGCTCATATCTTGGCTTGTGTGTGTGTGTGTGTGTGCTGGCCATGGCTCATATCTTGGTGTGTGTCATGTTAGTCATATCTCATATCTTGGAGTGTCCGTGTTAATCATGTCTCATATCTTTAAGTGTGTATGTGTTTAGTCATATCTCATATCTTAGTGTGTATCTGTGTTAGTCATATGTCATATCTTTGTGTTTGGGCTAGTGATATCTCATATCTCTGTGTGTATGTTTATGTTAGTCATATCTCATATCTTTGTGTGTGCATGTCTGTGTATGTCACATCTCATATCCTTGTGTTTGCACGGCTATGCTAGTCACATCTCATATCATTGTGTGTGCCTATCTATGTTGGTCATATCTCATATCTTTGTGTGCATGTCCATGTTAGACATGTGTAATTTCTTTGTGGGTGCATGTCTATGTCAGTCATATCTCATATCTTTATGTGTATGTTTATGTTAGTCATGTGTCATATATCTTGATGCATATCAGTGTTAGTCATGCCTCGTATCGCTATGTGCATGTATGTGTTTGTCACATCTCATATCTTTGTGTGTGCATGTCTGTGTTAGTCACCTCTAGTGACTCGGGCAGATGGTGCTCGTAAACCTGGGAGGGCCGACCATCTAAGGGCAGAATCCCCCTACAGAAAAGATCACCTGCTGCCTTGCAGGAAGATTGGGGACAATCAAAGGCTAGGGAAAGCAAACCTGAAAAAAATGCTGGCTGAAATCGGATGCACTGGGCCACTGGCGCAGAACACAGTGCAACGTTTTTAACGGGTGTTCAATCAGAGTGGATCTGGCAGACTCTAATTGTGATGTTCTGTTTGTAACACACCTAACCTGACAGCTGAGTTCATGTGAGGAGCTGGAATTCTACTCTGATTGGGTCCTGATCGCAGAGAGAGAGAGAGAGAGAGAGAGAGAGAGAGATATCAGAACTTAGAAAAGACAATCTGCTGCCTTGCAGGAAGATTGGGGACAATCTAAGGAACCTGAATAAAATGCTGGCTGAAATCGGATGCGCTGGGCCGCTGGCGCAGAACACAGTGCAACGTTTAAACAAGAAATCAATCAGACTGGATCTAACATACTCTAATTATACACAGACCTGAGAAGAGCAATGTGGTCCACGCCCACCTCCCTGGAAGAAAAACTATACGGGGCAATCGATTCGTTTAAACAGACAGCTGACTTCATGAGAGAGCCTGGAATCCTACTCTGATTGAGTATTGATCGCAGACAGAGAGAGAGAGAGATATCAGAACTTGATGGTCGAGAGATGGCATAGCTGCCCTAAAGATTCTTTAATTCGTTTCCGGAAGTGCTCGCTTTCGCAGTGAAAGTGTGTAATTGGCTGGCTGTATAAAATAAAGAAATAACAGCAAGAAGAGCAATAACTACGTCTTTGATGTGGATCAGTGGTTCCCAAACTGTTGACTCCATCACTTTCCTTCCTCCTACTTTTCCGGGTGCGTCATCAATGCAGTTACTGTCGACAAAAGTCGGATATACTATGATTCTTGTATTAATTTTTGATTAGTTTACTACGTAGGGAGGTCAAAAAGTAGTGCACACCAATTTTTTTCTCGGCTAATAATAAAGATAGGAATATGAAATTTTGCACACTTGGAATATGACATGTTCCAATTATGTGCACCAAATTGCACAGCATTCTGATAAATATTACGCAATCTATGAACCGTTAAAATGGAGCTTGTCAACAATGTCCGTTACAAACAGCGAATTGTCATAGAATTTCTGGTTGCGGAAAAAGAAACTGTGGCAAACATTCATAAACGACTGTGTGCAGTGTACAAATGTTCTGCAGTCGATAGGAGCACAGTTAGTCGCTGGGTTCAGAGAATTAAAGCGGCAGAAAGTGTACGAGTGGAGCTGCATGATTTACCGCGTTCTGGACGTGTTGCCTCGGCTACCAGCACAGACATGTTAAACCGGACTGATGCCATTATTCGTAAGGATAGGCGTATCACTAGTCAGCAATTGGCATTGCAGCTTACAGTCAGCAAGGGAAGTGCAATCGCAGTTTTTAAAACTCTCGGATATTCAAAGATTTGCGCTCGATGGGTTCCTCGGTGCCTAACAAATGATCACAGAGTTCAAAGGAAAACATTCTGTTCTGAATTGTTGGAGCGTTTCGGTGTTGAAGGAGAAATGTTTTTGTCAAAAACTGTTACCGGTGACGAAACGTGGGCACATTATTATGAGCCTGAAACAAAAATGCAGTCAATGGAATGGCATCACCCGCAGTCACCAAAAAGAAAAAAAAATTCAAAACATCTCCATCAGCCGGAAAGGTGATGATCACTGTCTTATGGGACATTGATGGTGTGATTCTTGTTGACGTAATGACAAGAGGTGAGACAATCAACTCGACAGCTTACATCAATACACTGACAAAACTCAAAAATCGGTTCCACAGAGTTCGGCCTAATAAGCCATCTGCAGATTTGTTGCTTCAACATGACAATGCACGCCCTCACACAAGTCTGGTAACACGGGAAGCAATCAACAAATTTGGTTGGACTGTACTGCCCCATCCTCCTTACAGCCCTGATCTGGCTCCCTCAGATTTTCATCTGTTTGGACCACTCAAAAAATTCCTGCGTGGGACACACTTTGACAATGATGAGGATGTGATCCGTGCAGTTAAAAAATGGCTACGCGAGCAGGACAAAACTTGGTACAAACGAGGCATTCATGACCTAGTTTCGCGTTGGCGTAAGGCAATACGCTTGGACGGAGATTATGTTGAAAAATAGGTAGTGTAAAGGGGATGTTCAGCTACAATCTGTGAAAATTTCACACATTTTGCCCGAATAGTTTCCGAGAAAAAAATTGGTGTGCATTACTTTTTGACCTCCCTTCAGTACTTTAGGTGCGGAAATTCAGTAACAATGAAGATATAAAAGCGATTTAATATAGAACAAAAAATACAGCATACTTATGATAAATTGCATTCTCTCATTCTTTACAAACACACAATTGATCGTCTCACCTAATATGATAATATGGCATTTGGCGTCTCGACATACGATTAACAATCATAAGTCAGTAGTTTGGTACAATAAAAGTGTCTTATGCTAGGTGTTGTCTTTGCTGAACAGCGTCTCTCGTGGCTTAATCTGCCAATTTTGGATAGATAGATTCGACCGTAGAATGAGCGAGATGTATTCGTGGTGCCTGGTTTCGTCTCCTTTCTCCCGCGCCTTTGTCTACTGAATTTGATATCAACGCTGCCTCGAATGTGCTGTGCCGTTTTTTTTTTAAATGTTTGTTCTTCATGTGCTACGACCTGCAGCCAGATCTTCCCAGTTTATTTCAGTGATAGATAATTCACTTAAAGAAGCTCTGCAAACATCTTTATGTCTTAGCATTGGTCTGTCCTTCGGTCTTTTTCCATCCCTAAGTTCACCATTCAATATTTGTTTTGGGATACGATTGTTTGCCATTCTTCTTACATGACCCAGCCACCATAATCACCGATTCCTATGTGTTGCCATGATGGATGAAAGCTTGACTCGTTGTAAGACATTAAAGTTGGTTACTTTGTCCTGCAATGTGATGTTTTTAATCTTTCAAGACATCGCACATGAAAGCGGTTTAAACTTTTCTGCTGCCCAGCATAGGTAGTCCAAGTTTCTGATCCGTATACAAGTGTACTAAGCATGTGACTTTGGTCAGTTTGAATCTTAGTTCTGAGTATTAGTTTGATGTTGACCCATGCTCTGTCCTTAAGATTACCAAATGTAGAAGCTGTTTTTCCAATTCGGGAATTTCTTTTTTTTTTTTTTTTAAAGGGAGACAGTGGTTGTGACCATAGAACCGAGATAGTTGGACTTTCTCACAGATTCAAGGGGCGTGTTATCTTTAATTATATAACTGCGGGACTGGCTATACCTTGTTGAAGCACAACAGTCTCCTGAATATTTATTGACAGGGAGAATAAATCACATGATCTAGGTAGATTGTCAAACATTGACTGCAGGGCGGACTCATCGTGATCAACCAGTGCTGAATCGTCAGCGAATAGAAGCTCATTGATTAGGGTCTCAGTTGCATTAAATGTTTACCTCAGACGTACTAGATGTCGTTAAAGAAAGGAGCCATGAGATCATATAGACGTCTCCAGAGACGGATTGTGTTGAAGGGCAGCCACAAATATTCCGAACTGGGCAGGGACAAGGGTACATCTCTGATTGACCCCACAATCTCATCTACTCAGAAAATGTATATATATATATATATATATATATATATATATATATATATATATATATATATATATAACATCTGTTATAACAATGTATCTCATTATTTTTTAACAAACAACATTCTTTTATTATGACAACAACAACAACTCGTTTATATACTAAATATGAAGTCTATGTGGATGTTGACATTAAAAAAAGATTTATAACCACAAAGTAGGCACACATATCCTTAGTGTGGCGCCCTTGCCAAAGATTATATGCGCCAATAGCAGCCACGGCGCACACTTTGGGAACCATTTATGCATATTATTATGTAGATTATTATATAGATTATTATGTAAATTAATATGCAGATTATTATATAGATTATTATGTAGATTTCTATGTAGAATATTATGCAGATTATTATGTAGATTATTATGTAGACTATTATGTAGAATATTGTATAGAATAGTATATAGATTATTATGTAGATTATTATGTGGATTATGTAGATTATTACTGGAACGTAAAATCATGTAATACCTTAGACGAAGAACTATATGGCGAAAGAGACATCCTGAAACAGGGGGTAAAATTCATTGAAGAGTTGAGAATCCAAGTCTGAATGAATGATGACAAGGGGACCAGGACACCCACCGGCAACTGAGTTGAGAGATGCTAGCGACTCACAACTGATTGTGTGCCATTATCGGGGAAGCTGTTCACGACCATACACCACCTCCCAGTGGTGCACTTCAAACAAACTATTCAGTCTGGCCAAGTGTGTAGGGATCGAAGAGGGGAAGGCCACCCAGTAATTTAAAAATGCCTCGTTGAAACCGGAAGTGTTGATTCAAAACGTCACAACTCTACTGTAAACCAGAACACAACATATCTACGTCAACTTAGCGTTCATCAAAAGACAGACGATGAAGAGGTGTAGTCGTTAAGAAAACAGGAGAAAGAGAAAGAATAAAGATACAATTGGAAGAGGAAGAATGTACATCTGCGACAGCATATGGTACACTGTGGGACTATCTATGTCTATAATATTGAACAAAGAAAAGCTAACCGCTTGTTTAGTTATACAGATCTGATTCTATGATCGGTTCTCGCCAGCGAGCCGGCGCCCAGAACTTGATAATACTGCGCGAAACAAATTGGTTCCAAACTGCAGTTTTTTCCCCTCTTATATAACTATAACGATAAATGATAAATTACACATTTTGTGTTGTTCTAGTTTGTGACTGAACATCTATTTATCCCTCTCTTTTATTTCAAATTGCGGTTTATGCATGTAATAAACAGTATATAGTATCACAAGCTTAACCAAAGGCAATATTTGTTGTTTTCTCTCTGTGTGGAAGGTATGTTGCTTTGTTTTAATCACCTTTCTTATATTCACGATATAATATACACGTACTTATAAGACTTGCCTGCAACGTATTTGCATTATTTCAATAAAAATGTGGTATAATATTTCTTGAAATAAACACAGGATGCCAGGACGGCCATGCAAAGGTATTCTGGAGAGGGGGGATGGTGGCGACAGACCAAGGATAGGGTGATGGAGGAAAATGAATTTTGAGAAGAATAGTGTGATGGGTCAGACGTAGGACACCCTGCAAACGATGGACACTGACCACAAGTGGAAGAACCTTGATGTGACCCTGGCCGGTGCAGCTTAAGACCTGATATAACTGAATGTTCTGTGGTCAACGATAGAAAACTAATAAATTGTGAATGTAGATTAAACGTGAATGCTAGTTAAACATTGGCTGTATTATTAAACGTGAATGCTAGTTAAACATTGGCTGTATTATTAAACGTGAATGTTAGTTAAACATTCGCTATATTATTAAACGTGAATGCTAGTTAAACATTGGCTGTATTATTAAACGTGAATGTTAGTTAAACATTCGCTGTATTATTAAACGTGAATGTTAGTTAAACATTCGCTGTATTATTAAACGTGAATGCTAGTTAAACATTCGCTGTATTATTAAACGTGAATGCTAGTTAAACATTGGCTGTATTATTAAACGTGAATGTTAGTTAAACATTCGCTGTATTATTAAACGTGAATGTTAGTTAAACATTCCCTGTATTATTAAACGTGAATGCTAGTTAAACATTGGCTGTATTATTAAACGTGAATGCTAGTTAAACATTGGCTGTATTATTAAACGTGAATGCTACTTAAACATTGGCTGTATTATTAAATGCGAATGTTAGTTAAACATTGGCTGTATTATTAAACGTGAATGCTAGTTAAACATTGGCTGTATTGTTAAACGTGAATGCTAGTTAAACATTGGCTGTATTATTAAACGTGAATGCTAGTTAAACATTGGCTGTATTATTAAACGTGAATGCTAGTTAAATATTGGCTGTATTATTAAACGTGAATGCTAGTTAAACATTGGCTGTATTATTAAACGTGAATGCTAGTTAAACATTGGCTGTATTATTAAACGTGAATGCTAGTTAAACATTGGCTGTATTATTAAACGTGAATGCTAGTTAAACATTGGCTGTATTATTAAACATGAATGCTATTTAAACATTGGCTGTATTATTAAACGTGAATGCTAGTTAAACATTGGCTGTATTATTAAACGTGAATGCTAGTTAAACATTGGCTGTATTATTAAACATGAATGCTAGTTAACCATTGGCTGTATTATATTTTAGTATTAGACTTATCTTAGTTTTGTGCAATCTGAATCTGAGTATGACTCCATAACGCGACAATGAAAACAGAGTCTGAAATGCAAGATAGAACAGGAATGACAAAATGTATTTAACAATACAAACTCACATCAACGCAAATAACTTGTTATGACATGTCCGAAATAGCTATATTCTCGAACTCTCTCTAAGCTCTTTTCAGCTACCATAATATTCACTTCTACCAATGTGTGCTGTTTATTAATCATAGTTTTAGTCTTGTTAATATTTATATCCTGTCCATAGTTTCTACTTGTCTTATTTCTTTGATATTTTTTAACTAACTGTTGCAGTTCTTCATGGCTTTCTGTCCACAGTTTACCGGCAACTTTTAAGTTATTAATTATGCATCCATTGATCATTTAACTTAACACTCCCGAGATCTATTTAAAGGTCTGCTCAGTGTGAAGATTGAACGAACAAACATGGACATAAGTAGTTCACTTACAACAACAGAAGACAGCATATTTTTTCTGCATGTATTTACCTGTTCTATCCAAATTATCTGACAAGACAAATGAAATTTTTGGGGCATGTTAAAAGACACAACAGCTTAATAAAAGTAATATTAGAAGGGAAAATACAAGGTAAAAGAGGCAGACCAAAACTAACATGGACGAGTAACATCAAAAGATGGACAAGTCAGCCTATGACAATCTGCACCATCAAAACAAGAGACAGAGTGGAAAGGCGCTCCATGGTAGCCAACCTTCGATGCGGAGACGGCACTCAATGATGATGATGATGATCCAAAGGTGTCTGGTGAAACTTGCATTTCTTGTTTCATTTGAAATGCGTAATGATTTTCTCCGGAGCAATACGTGATGAGGTCTCAATCTCTTCCACTATAACCAGCCATATTTATGTTCGTTATATCATAGCGAGGGAAGCCGCGATAGCTCAGTGGTTAGTGAACTGGACTACAAAGGACAAGAGGTAGGGTTTTAACCCAACCGACGGTTTCCAGGTTCACCCAGCCTTTAATGGGTACAGGATTTTTTCTGGGAAAGTAATGCGACACGGGCGTAATACCGACCACATTACCCCAAAAATCATGTGCCGAAGGTCTGTAAAATGTATGGTCACCAACACCATATTCACTATACGCCAATTGTCGTGACGGGGGGGGGGGGGCAACTTTTTTTTTACTATATCATATTAATAAACACACTGTGGCCACCAGAATAAAATACTCACCCTGTTTGAAGTAGACACATGTCAAATGAATACAAATTGAGTGAGCCACAATGCAATGTCCTGAATCTACAACATTGAAAATCGTCAATGCTTATTTATCGTCGGTGTACTGAAGCTAAATTCTTTAACTTATAATTATAGTCCGTTCAGAAATTCATAATCACACCTGAATTAGTATTGCGTGATAACCGCTTGTTATTTTGGTTTCAAAATTGGCATGCAATCTTAGAATATTGATGACGTTATAGAAATATTTTTTGCTCTGAGAAATTTGATCTAGTTTAAAAGTTTTCTTCTTTAGGGTATATTAAATTCGCCCTGTTCGAATTTGACACCATTTTAGGATATATACATTAATTTGGTGCGGTCGTTCACGTAAAATAGTTTGGCTATTGCAGAAACACAAACTTCAGGAAAATCCCGTGCACAAAACTGAATCGTTATTGAACGACATGACGCACCACGGCCTGGGCATTAATTACCGAGGGAATAATAGAACGAAGAAGTATGTGTTAGCACTCGGAAATAATGACAGACAAACAACAAAAGAAAAAAACAAAGAACAATATATGGTCCGAAGCGGATCGAACCCGTACTCAGTGGCACCGCGCCTTGCCACGAGATGCATTAATTACCGAAGGGAAGGCGTATTTTTATTAATTTTGTGAAGACTCAGTAGACAATTTGTTGACTTTAAATACCAACATTTATATCTAAATTACAATGAGTTTGAAATGCAAATTTATAACTATGCAAAAGGTTACTTTTTTACTATATCAGCAATTGTAACCAATTGAATTCATGTTTGCAAATACACATAGCGAAGAACACCCACAATTAAGCACTATGTAGATACGCCTCTGAATTCCAGTATACTGGAAAATTTAACACGATTACTGTAAACTCTAAAATTTGAATCAACTTGTGTGATATCGTCATAAAAAATCAAAGGAATTCGCTGATGTGCAAAATCTGTTGTGTTTGTGGAATAAAAAAATACCAAAATCTTTGCGTCATCAATATTCTAAGATTGCATGCAAATTTTGAAACTAAAATAATAAGCGGTTATCACGCAAAGCTAATTCAGGTGTGATTATGAATTTCTGAACGGACTATAGTAAAACATTTGTTTCCCAATCTGAAACACGCGCACCTCCAGATGTACAAACCACGACGTTTAGGTCAAGTACTCATAATTGAGGGAAATAGTACTCTCCTCAACCGTGCAAGACAAGACGCAAGTCGATTAATGCAATAATTATTTATTTATTATAAATTATTAATTAATTAATTAATAATGCAACATTCTTGGCGGTTTGCTAGTTGTGGCGTTGCTCTGGCAACGGTGGGTAACTTAGATATGGCAGTGTCGCATGCGTGCTAGGAAAGGTTTTGATCGTTAAAGATCTAGCATAGTGTTCATGTCACGTTATATGGACCAGCGCATAGGTGGAACTAGCATTGTTATCAGAAATTAATCTATTAACTGTTGCAACCAAGAAAAGCGTGGAAGCAACGAAGCCTAAGAGAAAGGTTGTGGTACCGACAACTGGAGTGGAAAATTAACTTAACGTGAAGCATGAAAGCGGGAGCCGCTATAGCTCAGTGGTTAGTGAACTGGACCACAGAGGACAAGAGGTAGGGTTCGAACCCAATCAACGGTTTCCAGGATCACCCAGCCTTTAACGGGTATCGGATTTGTTTTCTGCGAAAGTAAAGCGGCACGGGCGTAATACCGACACATTACCCCAAAAAATCATGTGCCGAAGGTCTGTAAAATTTATGGTCACTAACACCATATTCCCTATACGCCACTTGGAGTGACATGGGCATTTTACTTTTTTTTTTAAGCAAGAAAGCGGTACAAGTGAATGAGAGAGAGAGAGAGAGAGAGAGATAGATAGATAGATAGAGAGAGAGAGAGAGAGAGAGAGAGAGAGAGAGAGAAAGAGATAAAGTGATCGCCAGAAGGGAATTCCTCTTCCACACGCTTACAATTCTCTTCCTCTCCACCTATCATTCGAGACGTCAACACTCCTTATTAAGTTAGAGTAAGTGCAATGTTCATTCTATTATATATCATTGATTTATTCTATTTATTGTTGTAGGGTTTTCAATTATTATTGACAGCACTTCCTTGTGTTATATTAACCTTAATTATTATATGTATTTGCTGCTTACGTTTAACATAAAAAATTGTGTTGTTGATGGATTGGAACAGATTAATTCACTTTCATTTATTACAATTAAAAAAAAAAAACCTATTCAGATTTCGAACAACTCAGAGTTTGAATGGTTCCCTGAAACAAATTTAAGTCTGAAATTTGAGAAAATACTGTAACTATAGTCAATGTTTGTCCATCTCACGCTATTACACAATCAATCAATCCGGATGAAGTTTTCGATGAGGTTAAAGTTCATAAATTTCAAATTGAAGTTGAGTTGTAGATGTTATAGTATTCATATGACTGAAGGAAGGAGGATGAAAACAAACTAAAAAAAAAGTATAAGTTGACGCAGAGAATAAAGAGATAGAATGATGAAGAGGAAAAAAAAAATCACCCAGCGACCAAATAGTTAAAGTTGAACCCTGAACAAGAATGAACACAGGTTAACAAGAATGAACACAGGTTAACAAGAATGAACACAGGTTAAGTTGAGAGTTTATTCAGAGGTTATTGCTTACGATGAAAGATGATATCGTATGACGAAGGACAGTTCAGCTTCATTCACTTTCATTGAAGCTACGCCTTAAGTTATTTGGTGTGTGCTGTTGCTGCTATGATGGGACTGCATTTTTTTGTTTGGATCCTTCCGTGAGATGAGATGTTAATTCGGATGATTCCACTGGCACGGGCGGTTGAGTAATTATGGATTTTAATTCGTTTGCTGTGATACCGGGGTCTTCGACTACAACTACAATTCAGAAGTAAGATCAGTCACTTGCACAATAGGACAATAACAAGCTATTGTCATTTTTAATTTGGAGAGGTTACTGATGTTAAGGGCTACTTGTCTAACTCGTGATACATAAGGTAGCAATGATGATGTATATAGGAGATTCTAGTTGAATGACCTGGTAATGACTATGTCAGCCCAGAGAAAATAGAACTTTCCAACAGGTTCAACTGGGAGACACGGACGCCAGAAACTTATCAACACCTATTGTCATTGGCTGACTGAAGCATGTGACCAAAGATTTTAAGTAGCTGAGCGCAGAGGAAGTAGACTCTTTGTTTCGATTAGATTTGCCTCCTAAGCTAATTTGCATATGTAGTCCATACATGTAATGAACAATAGAGGGAATAGAACCCTGTCTCACTCCTAATATAACTTTGAAGTGGTCTGTGTAGTCTGCTGCTGTTCTGACTCTGCAGCTGCTGTTGATGTAGAGACTTTTAATTAGGTTGTTTAGATGTTGACTTACTCCATATGTTGCTAATATCTCCCATAGTTGTTCTCTGTATACTCTGTCGAATGCTTTTTCCTGGTCAATGAAAGCTATGTACACATTTTGATTGTGTTCTGTCGGCGTTAATCGTCTTTCTGGCATCCCCTGCACCTTCTTTCAATTCCGAACGTATGGACTTTGTCCCTCCTTCGGAAATCCTTGAAACGAAGTCGAGAGGGGGATAGTGCGACTGGGTAAAGCACTATCTCCATATCCTGTGCCCAGGCAGAGTAGGCAAAGTGAAATGAGGAAGAAAGCACCAATGTTTAAACTTGGCACATGGAACGTAAGGACCATGTGCCCTGGACTTACTAAAACAAGCACACTGAAAGAAGGACAAATTAGAACAACAGCACTCATAAATAAAGAACTAAATAGGCTACATGTTGATATTGCTGCCCTACAAGAAACAAGACTCTCAGACTGTGGTTCTGTAAAGGAAGAAAACTATACCTTTTTCTGGCAAGGCCTAAGCCCCGAAAAACCACGTATACATGGAGTAGGCTTTGCTGTACATAACTAAACTCTTAATATATCAAACTTGTGTGCTTAGCACACTACTATATGGATCCGAAACCTGGACAACATACTCAAACCAGGAAAAAAGACTAAATGTCTTCCACATGTGATGTCTCCGCAAAATAATGCACATCAAATGGCAGGACAAAATAACCAACTTAACTGTCCTGCAACGTGCTAAGACCCTAACAATCATGTCGATGCTCAGAAGTCGAAGGCTAAGATGGCTGGGGCATGTCCAACGGATGGAAGAAAAACGCATTCCTAGGCAAATACTATATGGCGAGCTAAAACACGGAAAACGACAAATCGGCAGACCTAAACTACGATGTAGAGATATCTGCAAATCATCTCTGAAAGACTTCTCCATCTGTGAAAACGACTGGCAACATCTGGCAAGTGATCGCACATCATGGAGAGCACGTATAAGGAACGGTATAACAACATTTGAGACTGTTCTAAGACAGGACTTAGAAGAGAAGAGACTCATGAAAAAGGATGGTAAACCCTGTGGACCAGCGAGCCTGACCTGTTCATTATGTGACCGCGTGTGTTTGTCAAACATTGGTAGAATTAGCCACGAGAGAAGCTGTTCGGCAAAAACAATACCTCAAAAAAATACGCAATAGCCTCCACTAGACCGTCTGACAAGACGAAAAGGGCCATATATATATATGTCGTCTTTTCTAATAGCTGTTAAGGTGAATAGAGCGTCGGTACGTCCTCTGTTTTTTTCGAAACCCCATTAGAGAATCGCTTAACTATAGTTCTTTTATTGGTCTCTGCTACCTTATGATGATGAATACCTTAGGATGACCTAAACCGATATTTAATAAATGGGGATTTTGCCAACCAGGCTTGACCTCTCACCAGCTAAAGCCAGAGCTCCGTTTGATGTCATTCAACATAACCTGTCCCAATTTAATAGAAAATTATTAAGAGCGAACTCCAGCGCTTTGAAAATGTCCTCGCCTGTTATGGTGTCTTTGAGTTGCTGTAACACTAATATGTCCTCCATAATGTGAAAGAATTTGTCAATGTTTCTACTTTGAGTGGCTGTAACGCTAACATGTCCTCCATAATGTGAAAGAATTTGTCAATGTTTCTACTTTGAGTGGCTGTAACGTTAACATGTCCTCCATAATGTGAAAGAATTTGTCAATGTCTCTACTTTGAGTGGCTGTAACACTAATATATTCTCCATCATGTGAAAGAATTTGTCAATGTCTCTACTTTGAGTGGCTGTAACGTTAACATGTCCTCCATAATGTGAAAGAATTTGTCAATGTCTCTACTTTGAGTGGCTGTAACGCTAACATGTTCTCCATAATGTGAAAGAATTTGTCAATGTCCCTAACAAAAATGACTAACTGCACTCTGTCCGCCATATCAAATGACTCATCTAATGCGACAGTTAATGCTGCGAGATCTGACGCACGCTCTTTTAAGCTTTTTTTTAAAAAAACATCTTTACCGAGCGTCTACTTACAGTCCGGCGTGATAAACTTACTTGGTGAAATAAATAATCGTATCAAGATAAAGCACATTAGCAGTTGCTTCGAAACACTCTTTTACACGTTCTCCATCGGAAAATTGTTTCAAACTCTTTGCAATTTTTTTCACTGGTAGTATAGCTCACACAAACAAAATTCTCGGAACATTTATTTACATTGCAAAACACACTCTGTTGATCTTCCAATGACTTTTTTTTAATGTGTTATTTTGTTATGTCTAACCTGTCTTTACAGTGAATTGTAATTTGCATGCTTGGATTGGAAGTGACGTCTCATGTTGTCTTCTTTAATAACAGGCATTTTTTTCATTTGAACGACACTAACGACAAAGGCTACGCCACTCTAGCGATGTTGACTAATCAGCAACATTAAATTAACTTCCCAGCGGAGCAGTGCCCATCGTCAAAGACACTGAACTTTGGAGTCTTGGCTTAGAGCAACTAATATATCAAAGTTATAACAATTATTTCGTTTTAGCGAACTCGTTAATCAAATTACTACTTTTTAAATAGGGTTCTGAATTGTTGTGCAATTATGTGTTACTTTTATTTATTTATTTTTCAGCTGAAGAAAGCCGAATTGATTGACTGATTGCCACGAGTTGATACGAGCTTGCTGCTCTTTGACTCATTAGATGTGGCGGGTTGTAATGGCTTTCTTGACATTCCCGGCTATTACTGGAGAGGTTTGAGTTCGTCTGTCCCAGGCTATGCTGGGAAACTACTAGTTCAGCCCAGAGGTACTGCAATACTGGGTCCTCTATATCAGTAACAGCCACCACTACGGAGAACACGGCGATCATAGCTTCTGTTAGCCAGCCTGTTTTGACGCAGACTGTTACCAGGGGAGACTGCGAGGAGGTAGAAATGCTAGGTCTTGGTCGGCTGATGGTGTGTCACAGGCGCTTGTGTTCCCCCGCTGAAGGAATGAAGTGTATAGTAATTTTCAAATAAAGCACAAGGGCCAGTCTAAATAGGTTGGCGGGCTGATTCTAACCCCCGGGCCGTAGTTCGCCCACCTCTATCCTAGATTATCGACGTCTGATTTTGTCTTGTGCCGTCATTGCAAAAACCATAAAATGTAACTGTATTTTATAATACAATTCTTGATGGGAAGCAATTAAAATCAACCAAAGAGGCATAATGAGGAATGAAGAAATGAGAACAATTGTATGAACACATTTGCTTTCAACGTGTAGTTAGTTTAGTTTAGAGGAACTAATAATGGAGCATCCAAAACAAAATAACTAAAAATAGTTTGAGAAACACACATTTCCTCCCTGTGTCATGGACCGTGGCCAGGCGGAAAAGTTTTTTTTAGTTTAGTCGACGGATCATCCTCAATGTCCACAAGACCTTTGATCTCCTCCCCAGTATGTCCCTTATTTACTGTGTGGAGAATGACGACTCATTAAACATCACAGAAATGAGGATAACCAGCTACGATAGCGTGCCAGATCAGCCTCGTTCTTGACGCCATGTCACGAGTAGATACGAGCGGCGGATGCTCTTTGACTCATTAAGTGTGGTGAGACGTCGTGACTTTCTTGGCATTGGAGAAGTTGGACTCCGTTGAGTCCCAGGCTGTTTGTAGGAAAATTGCGACTTGTCCTGCTTAGAAGTAATGCAGTACTAGGTCTTCAATATCAGTAGGAGACAGCAGGCGCTTGAGCTCTCCCTTAGAGTATTATTCAGAATAGAATCATTAGAATGATGATTATTATGATGATGGTTATGATAATAGTAATGTTTACGATGATGATTATGATTGTTTTGATGATAATTATCATGATGATGATGATTATGATCATGAATATGACGATTTTTATAATTATGATGATTTATTCGATATATTGATGATGATTATATTATGCTGAATATGATGTTGATGATTGTAATGATTATGATTATGATGATGATTATAATTACATTGGTTATTATAATTATAATTATACTGACAATATAATACCACCGGGTAAACACGAACAGTTATCGTCTAGACCCAAGAAAGTGATGTGGTGGGCTCTAATGGTCGAACTCGAGCTCCAGTAAAAGCCAGTAATGCATACAGAACTACAGAGCTTCTGCTGCGGCACGAATTAGCAAGTCCAGTTAAACATATTAAAATAAACATAAAATGGTATGGAGCATCTACATTAATAGAAAGACAAGACAAGCTGCAACGTTTCGGCAAAAGCCTTCAACAGGTATAACAAAGAAACTATCACTATCATCAAGCACCATCACTGCTGGGAATTATGTCTCTCCGCAACTTTCGATCACGACAGTTATTTATCATTTCAGTTGTTGACCTTCTGCCAGGCCTTTCTCTTAAGCTGTCTGGTATATTACATGGCCAAAATATGATGATTGTTTCTTCCTAATCTTGGAAATTAGCTCTCTCTCTCTCTCTCTCTCTCTTTGCTTTGGCCTCTTTGAGAACATTTACATTACTCTTTTTAGCTGTCCATGGTATTCTCAACATTCTTTTGTAAAACCACATTTCTACAGCCTCCAGCGATTTTCGTGTCTGTTGTCCTATTGTCCATGATTCACATCCATACGTTAAAACTGGCTTTACACAACATTTAAGAACTCTTTCCAGGACTACAGAGTAAAACTACAGAGTAAATAGACTATACACATTATTTGTTCATGGTGTGTTATATCTGATGAAGGCTTTTGCCGTAACGTTGTAGTTTGTTTTGTCTTTCTATTAGTTTAGCTGCCCCATACCATTTTATGTTTATTGTTCGCTGCAGCTATACTCGCGGTCCCGCATACAATTTAATATTTAATATATTTGTGCTCATACCTAAACACATTTAACTTAAGATGAACAACTACGGCTTGTCCACAAAGCTCATAGCACATGGATAGCAAATTGACGATTAAAAAAAAAAAAAAAACTCACTAAAGATAAGAAAACAGATTCTACGCAAATAAATTCAAAACTGCACGAAGATATGCAAGTTAACACCTGCATTAGACGTTGTTGGTATTATCATAATATTTGTGAACGGTAATTGAAAACACTGACAAAAATAGAGTTTCGATAACAAAGCGAGATAACGTCCAGTTTGTTGTTTTTTTCACCGAAAATTGTAAATGAACGTGATGCTTACAAGTGTCCAGACATGCTCATTTAAAATACATATAAATTATTGTACGACTTAACAAGCGAGAAAATGAATGTAGGAACACGAGAGACAGAGATTCAGGAAATTGATCACCGAATAAATTATGGTCCTGCATTGCTAATTTAACTTGCAACTTCCGTCGGTTGTTCACTCTCATAAGACAAGCGCGATAACCAGCAGTCGCTGAATAAATTACACTTTATTTGTATGATTGTGATATTTTCTTTAAATCATCTCTATAAATAGGAGTTATGGTGGGGGGGGGGGAGAGGGGGGACATTGGGACTGTGTTTCCGGAACCTTGACACTTTGTTGTGTAAACTGATATTCTGAGCAATTAGCAGACAGACAGACAGACAGACAGACAGACAGACAGACAGACAGATAGACAGACAGACAGACAGACAGACAGATAGATAGATAGATAGATAGATAGATAGATAGATAGATAGATAGATAGATAGATAGATAGATAGATAGATAGATAGATAGATAGATAGATAGATTTTGCACACGTAACACAAAATACACACATACACACGAACACTCACCTCTATGAGAGAGAGAGAGAGAGAGAGAGAGAGAGAGAGAGAGAGAGAGAGAGAGAGAGAGAAAGGTATTTATTAATAGATGAATGAACAAAATCAGTGCCGAAGTGGACGGGTTAACAAACAATTTCCAAAACGTCGAAAGAAGTTCCAGGTAATGTTAATAATGTTAACCTTAGATATCTCGTCAGCTAAAATATTGGTGCTGGTTTCGTCCTTTAACAAAAATACATTTTCCGACTATGAAAATCGATTAACTGTTAAATGTTCCAGGTCGGTGGTATGTTACTAAAATGTTCTCAATAATTTCTCTCCCGTTTTCATTCTCAGATCGTTTCTCAGAGTCGGACACAACTTGCAGGCATCAATCCATAAACTGTAGAACACTATCCATGTAAGTTGATTTTGTGGCAGTCTTCAAGCTTCAGAAAACAGAATGATACTGAATGAGACTTTTGATGATCGTTATAGCCGTACACCTCTCCAGGTGGAGTCGGCGGTGCAGATTTTTGTGGAGAACTATGACGAGCTGTTTAATTTATCAGGAGCGTCATGGCTGAACTATTCTTGTCATAGTTTGGAGGTAAAGTGGCATGAGGTGTCGTTCTTGATAAACGCGCGCGTTATAGTTTAATGGTATGTTGTAACATCAGACAATAGAGGAACTAGTAGGGACAGACAACAGAAAATATAGAAACTAGAGTCAGGCACTAGAAAATAGAGGATTTGGAGTCTGGCAGTAGAAAATAGGGCAGTGAAATTTGGTGTGTAAGCTTTTCTGTAGGGACTAATATTCATGGTTGTAGTCGTGCATGTTATTTTCTATTAACTGTTATAATAGTTCTTATTAGTGGTAACTAATGTTATAGTCCCTCACAAATTGAATGTTTTTAGACGAGTTTTTATTTTATTTTCTTTATGGCTCAAAATTACTTTACTTGAATTAAGTAAAAGTTAATTCTGCATGCTTCAAGGTGTATGGGGAATATGGGTGGACGCATATTTTAATGACAAACAAATAATGTTATGGGTAATGGGGTCACTCCAGACCTGTCTACTTTCCCAGAAAAACATATATCTCTGGTACCCATTTTCAAAGCTCGTGTGAACCAAAACAGCGTGGGTCAGAAACAAATTCTCACATCCTGGAATTGAACCTGGGCCCATCTCATGTGGCCTTTAAAGAGCACTTACTACTAATAGTCAAGTACCCCCGTCACGCCAAGTGACGTATAGGGAATATGGTGTTAGTGACCATAAATTTTACAGACCTTCGGCACATGATTTTTGGGGTAATGTGGTCGGTATTACGCCCGTGCCGCTTTACTTTCCCAGAAAAAAAATCCGGTATCCATTAAAGGCTGGGTGAACCGGAACCCGTCGGTTGAGATCGAACCCTACCTCTTGTCCTTTGTAGTCTAGTTCACTAACCACTGAGCTATCGCGGCTCTACTTACTACTACTAATCATCACCATCATCATCATCAAGTACCGGGCATACTGGCGTAGGTGATCATGTCTCTCCACAATTTTCGATCTCGGCAGCTATTTATCATTTCTATTGTTGACCTTCTGCCAAACCATTCTCTTAAGCTGTCTATAATTTTCTCTCTTTACTTCCCTCTATCTCTTCGTCCCTCAATTTTTCCAGTTGTTATAATATATTCCAGTTGTTCTCTTCTCATTACATGGCCAAGAAATGATGATTGTCTCTTCCTAATATTGGAAATTAGTTCTCTTTTTACTTTGGCCTCTTTCAGAACGTTTTTATTACTCTTCTTAGCTGTCCATGGTACTCTCAACATTCTTCTGTAAAACCACATTTCTACAGACTCCAATGATTTTCTTGTCTGTTGTCCTATTGTCCATGATTCGCATCCATATGTTAATACTTATGTACTACATGTACTATATATTAATATGTTACTATATATATAATATATACTATATACTATATATAATATGTTACTACTAATACCAGTTAGAAATTGTTATTTAAAAAAAAATTTAATTATTTTTTTTGTTTTAAATGCATTTATGTGTATGTGTTGTATGTTTGTTCCTTCTGAAGGCTTATTGAACCAAAACGTTTTTCTAATGAATTTCGTGCACTTATTACGTAAAGTTTTAACCACACCGTTTTTTTTTTCTTAATATTTTAAAAATGTCTATTTACTCCTCAGCCACCATGACATTTGTTTATGCTTTAGTTACAAACACTATTTGCCTTGTCCATTCCTTACAACTTATGATGTCGAGACAACAGTTCACGATTACGTCCAGCTGTTATCATTACTTTACACGTTTCTACTGCCGATGTTGAGTGCGGCAGAAATTGATACCGCAGTTACCAAGAGCCGATCAGCGCGCTAGGTCTATTAAATAATCAAGATTCATCCTATCAAATTTGATTTTGTCATCAAGTCATTATAATAAGCTTAATTCTTTGCTTTGTATTTTAATTTAAATTCTCAAATTAATGATTGTTTAATTGATTTTATTTGTATTTTATTACATTTTGTTTCTATGTATTTTGTATAGCCATTATGTAGACATGATTTACTTTCAGTCTGAAAACAATTCGGTATCAATGTCAGAACGAGTGGAGACTATGATGTTCAAATTTTATTTTGCACTTTTAATGATATTTCTATGTTACACGACGTTATTTGTAAAAATTTACTGTAAACTTTTAATTAGGAGCAAGCATTTTAGAAAAGTTTATGCTTCATAACATTCTACTTCTTCTTCTTCTTTCCTTCCTCATCTGCCTTTCAGCGTCGAGGGGAGATATAATTTGCGGTCTTTTGCTCTTCTGTTCGCCTCTGCTGCTGTTATGTTTCCTAGTGCTTCTAATATTCCATCGATCCATCTTTTTCGTGGTCGACCCTTGGGTCTGTTGTTCTCACAACGTTTGCTGAAGGCTCGTTGTGTTGTGTTTTGTTCTTTCTGCCTTGTCACGTGGCCGAACCATTTTATCTGTTGTTTCCTTATATATTCTATGGCTGGGGCTATTCCTAGCTTTTTTCTCAGTTCTTCATTTCTGATCTTATCTCTCAGACTGTTTCCTGTCATTCGTCTAACACATTTCATCTCTGTAGAGGTTATTTTTCTTATTGTTCTTGCATCTAGAGTCCAGGTCTGGCATAACATAACATTAGGTTGTTCAAATTATATAATTTCTGACCAAACCAATAAGATCATTTAGACGTTAGTGAACCAAAATGACCAATATCAATACTGGATTTAGTTGGTGTGGAACACGTTGGTAAAAATCTAGCACTGAAAAATTTAATTTTGTCTTTTCTTTTCTTTTCTTTACCAATTTTCCTTCAAGGTTTCTTTGATTTCTTGAAACCACCCTCTTCCTGGTTTGCCCCTGTCTGGTCTTCCTGGAACCATGCCATCTTTTTTTTTTTTTACCCTGCGTTAGCTCCTTTAATATTTCATAGTTCTAGGAAAACGCATTGTCAGCAATTAAAAAAAAAAACCTATTGATTTTAATCGCCTTCAGGGTGTTCAAGAGCTTACGTTGCATTGTTTCGTTGGGCATGTAGCCCAGTGCATCCGATTTCAAGATATTTTTTCCTGCCCCCAGCCCTTTGACCTGTCCAGCTTGGATGGTTCCTTGGTAGCACTCTTCCACTAGAATAGCTCTTGGGGATATGGGCACGCAGGCTTCTCTACCACTTTGTGGCGGAAACTAGTTAGAAGAGCACATTTGTACAAATGCTCTACTGTTAGGGTTTTAATGCATAAAATCGCATTTTATAGAAAAAAACATCTATTTGGTTATAATGTTGCATGTTGTCAGATCAGATTTGTCATGGGTGAGGCCGTCAGAGCTGGCTGATGCCATGAATTGGCTAATCATCGACTGGAAAATAGACATATAGATATGTTAGTATATTATTATGATAGTATATAGATATGATAGTACATGTATATAGATATGATAGTATATAGATATGACAGTATATAGATATGATATTTTCTGGTCTATTCTTTTCAATTTTCACTGTGAAGGGTTCTTTAACGAGTACAAGTGCACACGGGATGATGTTCATTGCCGTTATCCGACAGGGCTAGATATATGACCTCACTACTCAAAAGGGGAGGGTAGCGTCAGAAAGAAACCACGGATTAATTTTTCCTATTAAAAAAAAATATAAATAAAAATCTCTTCTTGTGGTGTACTTTGAGCCAGGGTCCTTCCTGTCCTTAGGTCGACATTGTACCTCTAGACTACCAAGCAGTACTAATTTATTTCTGTTGAAACTTATCCCCGGTAGATTAGATCCTACATATGGTTATGGTTATGGAAGGCCTTGTTATCACTGCAAAGGAATTAAAATCCATAATGGCTCAGCTGCCCATGCCAGTGGAATCATCCTAATTACTATTTCATCTCCCAAACAAAGAATGGTAGATGTAGTCCCCATCATAGCAATCTCAGCACACGCCTAAAGACATAAGGTGAAACCCCACAGAAAGTGAACACAACCGTCTGTTCCCTGTCCAATGATATCATAATTCACCGTAAACAATCGCGATTATTGAAACACGATTAAAACGGATGAAACGCATAGCTCACGGTGTGCACAGAGCACTTAGCTCTATTCCTATATATGTTAGACCTAAACCCTTCTACATGGCTTTTTCTTTAATTTTCTGAGGATAATACGAAATAATTTCAGTTGAAAATACACAGATGTGAACATTATGACAAGTTTAAAGAATTACAATGCAATCATATTTAGTACAAAATTTACTTTTAAAAATTATTGACGTACGTAATTTTTTCATATATAAGTATTATTGTTTATTATGACAGAGCCTGTTAGTAATTCTTTAAATGTATACAGCTATATGACTATAGTTCAGAGCATACACAATATACAGGAGAGAATGTTTTATTTATAGAGTTCTAACAATAATCAGTTTGTATTAATAGCTGATTTTCATATAACATAACTCTGTAACAGACTCGCACAAAAATTGTGCACATGATTTAAAGTTTCATTAAAAATGATGCAACGATTATATTTGATTATGGGGTAAAAAAAATTTTTTTTTTTTAATTCGTCAACTCGCTAATAATCCTGGCAGTGTCCATTTGTAACCATGACAGCGCCCGTTAGTAATCAAATCTCATACTCCTCTCCCCACAAGAAAACCCCACTTCAGTGCACAGCTTCTCTAGCAACGCCTAGGGTCTCGAGATAATTTCCGGAAGTTGATTATTCTTATTTCATTCTTTAACTTCGGAATTATTTTTTTTTTTGTTTGGATGAAACTTTCTCACTTGAAATTGTTTAAACTATCAAATGTCATCAATTTGAAACTGAGTAATATATTCTGTTCTTATTTAAATATTTATCAAAATATAAATCATGTTACTAAGACGCGGGTAAATAACGGAACAATATTTTATAAATAGGACAATCTGAACATGACATTTTTTAATCGTATGGCGAGTTAGTTTAAGAGTTAAATCATGGTAGAGATCCTAGCTTTTAGAAATGTAAACTATACAGTTGCATATATGCTGTTTTTTTTCCAAATCTCAGCTGCGAAGTCTTCGTCTACGTTCTCAACTTGAACACGAGGCCTGTGTGTTATCATTTGTCACTTGCAGGACTTGATGCCACTTAGCTTTAGAGCAGAGGCCATTATAAAGGAAGAAATTCGCTTATTCTGCATACGAACTAAGTACCTTCTTTTTTTTATCATAATGTGAGCACCATAATCTTCCCATTACATCGATCCACAAGACAGACGTAAATGAGGTTATAAAGACACTACACTTTTATGTCTCTCTTCATCTTCTGCGTTCGCCCGACCACTGCTTCCTTTGTTCATTTTTCCACGTTCCCTCTCCCCCCTTCCAAAAAAAAAAAAGACGCTAATGAACAGTGAAACGTTATTTTGTGGCTTTCCGCAAGCGGCGATATTATTTTTTCGACCCCGACATAGCCGATTTCAGTATAATATTTCTGCGTTCCGTTTAACCTTCTCACTTCGTTTACTACTCGGTAGCTTAGTTGTTTGTTGTTGTTTTATAACTCAGGCCCAGCCACGGAATAATGGAGTTCGATAAATATCAGTGCTGGTTCACTGATCTTGTCAGTTATTTATGTTTCGCTGACCAGGTGTTGATTCAGTCGTCACCTCTCTCACCCATGTATATATATATATATATATATATATATATATGCTCAGTGGTTAATGAACTGGACTACAAAGGACAAGAGATAGGGTTCGTTCCCAACCGATGGCTCCGGTTCACCCAGCCTTAAATGGGTATCGGATTTTTTTTTCTGGGAAAGTAAAGCGGTACGGGCGTAATACCGACCACATTACCCCAAAAATCATGTGCCGAAGGTCTGTAAAATTTATGGTCACTAACACCATATTCCCTATACGCTGACGTGACGGGGGTACTTTATATATATATAATCATTTTTTTGGGGTCATGTGATGAGAAGGGATCAGCTGGAATATATTGTGACAGCTGGGAAAATTGTGGGACGAAGAGATAGAGGTAAGCAAAGAGAAAAGATGCCAGGCAGCTTAAGAGAATGGCTTGGCAACAGAAATGATAAATAGTTGTCGAGATCAAAAGTTGTGGAGAGACATTATCACCTACGCCAGCAGGCATGGTACTTGATTTTATATATATATATATATATATATATATATATATATATATATATATATATATATATATATCGCTGACCAGGTGTTGATTTAGTCCTCAACTCTCTCCCACTCTCTTCTTCTCTCGTGAGGAGATATTCCCATAGAAATTCTCTGTTCAAGAGGTTGAGACCTCTCCTTAACCATTTTTCTATCATTGATCTCTAAGTTCTAGAACTCCAATTGTTACATACAGGGCACGTTTAAGTTAAAAGAAACAGCAGGCAAATTATACAATCAAACAAATTGTAGACCGTGACTGGGAAATATTGTTAAAAATCCGATCACTTTCTATTGAATGTTTACCATGTGCATCATCTATGTTGGGAAAATTAACCTGAATGCGCATGAAATCAACAATCTCCTCACCTATACAAGCTCTAATGGTTAAAATAGAAAGGCTTTAATAAATAACCCAAACACTATGACTAAAACAAAGCAAAAAAAAACGAATTTTGGCGATTCTTATTTTCAGGTTTCAACACATTTTGTGAAGATCGTAGAACCGATTATTTGTGGGTGTGGAATTGTGGGAATCATCCTCACGATGTTTGTTCTCAGCCGTAAAACAATATGCACCTCCACCAACTGCTACCTGACCGCTCTGGCAGTGGCGGATCTTATGTTTCTCTTGATCTTGTCTGTACACATTTGCGTCAACAGTACACAAGACTGTAAGTTCCACTTGAGCAGCCAAGCCGCCCTGTTCAAACACTTTTCCAGTAAGTCCGTGAATAATTATGTTAATTAGTTCATGAGATATTACCGTGTACTTTTTTATATGTTAACTAAATGTTTTTTTGTAAAGCTATGTTAACTAGTACACTGTACTTTTTGTTTTATTATGTTAACTAGGAGCGAATTTCCAACATTAGGAAGAAACAACATCATTTTTTTGGCCATTTAATGAGAAAGGAACAGCTGGAATATATTGTAACAACTAGGAAAATTGAGGGACAAAGAGATAGAGGGAAGCAAAGTTAAAAGATACCAGACAGCTTAAGAGAATGGCTTGGCAGAAGATTAACAGCAGAAATGATAAATAACTGTCGTGATCGAAAGTTGTGGAGAGACATGATCACCTACGCCAGCAGGCCCAGTACTGATAATGATGATGAACTAGTACATTGCACCGTTTATTTTACTATTATAAACTAGTTCGTGGAGTTTTTGTTTTACTATATTAACTAGTACATTGTACTTTTTGTTTTACTATGGTAACTAATTCGTGTAATTTTGGTTTTACTATGTTAACTAGTCTTCTTCCTCTTCTACCTTTTTTAGCTCCAGTGGAGCATAGGTTTTCAACAAACACTTTCCAAGTCGTTCTGTTTTTTTGCCATTCTTTTAAGATCATTCCATGTCTTCCCCATCATCTTCACCTCTGCTTCTATCTGTCTTCTCCGAGAATTCTTTGGTCCTCCTCTTTGTCTTTTCCCCTGGGGATTCCAAAAAAGGACCTGTTGTGTAATACTCTCAGTTGGCTTCCGTAGTGTGTGTCCTATCCATCGCCATCGTCTTCACTGTATCTCTTTATCCACTGGTATTTGACCGGTACATTTCCATAATTCCACGTTAGTGACTTTGTCCTGCCATTTCCATCCCTTTATTCTGCGCAAGCATCCATTAATGAAAGTCTGTACCTTCGTGATTGTCAATTTTGTTATTCTCCATGTTTCACAGCCATATAATAGGACCGACTTAACATTTGAGTTGAAAATTTTTATTTTTGTATTTAACCTAATTTCTTTGGATTTCCATATATTTCCCAGTGCAACGAAAGCTCCTCTTGCTTTTGATATCCTTATTTTGGTATCATTTTCTGTTCCTCCCTCATTTTCTATATTACTGCCCAGATATATGTAAGATTGTACGTCTAGTAGAGGTATTTCTCCTAATTTTATTTGGTTATTATCAACTGCATTAATTCTCATAATGTTGGTCTTATCTTTATTAATCTTCAGTCCTAGCTGTTATGATCTCTCATCAAGTATGCTCATTTTATCCTGCATCTGTTGATGGCTGTGTGATAGGAGAGCTATGCCATCAGCAAAGTCTAAATCATCAAGTTGCTTGGTCAGTGACCACTGGGTTCCATATCTGTTGTTTTGAGTTATTTTCATAATCCAATCTATGGCCAGTAGAAAGAGAAATGGAGACAGAAGACATTCCTTCCTTACTCCTATTTCAAATGCTTCTGTAGGCTGTCCTTTATGCACCACACTACATTTCGTTCCTTCATACATTGTTTTTAATCAGGTTAATAAACTTTATGGTGATTCCGTAATGACTCAGCAACTTCCAAAGCATTCCTCTCTCTAAACTGTCACATGCCTTTTCGTAATCTATGAATCCAATGAAGTGGGGATTTTAGTTCTAAACTTTGTTCAACTAATGTTAATTAGTACATTATACCTTTTGTTTTACTATGTTAACTAGAACATTATGCTTTTTGTTTTACTATGTTAACTAGTACATTATGATTTTTGTTTTACTATGGAAATTAATTCGTGTAATTTTGGTTTTACTATGTTAAATAGTACATTGTACAATTTTTCTCAAAACGTTAACTAGTTCATAAGAATTGCACATTGCTTTATTTTGTAAGATACATGGACATATATGGACTATGTTATTCCCTCTATTCATGGAATCACTTTCACTGCAGTCGGGACATCCGCTCCACAGCCCATCCTAGAATTTCTCGAAGCGTGTGACTGTTACAGACTGATTGTTCCAGTAAGGTGTTGATTAAAACTATATCTGCGCTTTTCCCCCAATTATTATCGTTTTTTTTAAAACAACCACTCTGTTGTTCTGCACAGCTTAACCTTTTGTTTTCTTACTCTTTGTTTTACTATGTTAAGTAGTTAAATAACTGTCGAGATCGAAAGTTGTGGAGAGACATGATCACCTACATCAGCAGCCACGGTACCTGATGATGATGATGATGTTAACTAGTACATTGTACCTTTTTACTCAAAACGCTAACGTTTTTTTTAAACTATCACGTTGTTCTGCACAGCTGCTCGGTTCAAGTTAAAATTGACATTTAAAAAGTATTCATTGACATTATACCAGAAAGTCGATGTTAAAGTGAAACAAGTATGGAATTAATTCTAAATGTGTGATTCAGAAAGACTGTTTCAATTCTTATTCAGGTGTTTGGAGAAATACACATTTCTAATTCTCACTTTGCCGACGGCCTCAACCGATGCATTTCATGGTGTTGTACAAGTTTTTAGATGGAGGATGCGTACTATCCTCTCTGCTGTTCATTACATACATGAACTACATCTGCAAACTGGCATATCTATTCAAAAGATATGAAATAAATGAGCTTCTTTTCAGAAACGACCAAGCATTGATACACACGAAAATAGAAGACATGCAAGAACACCTAGACAACCTTAACAGAGTCGGAAAATAATATAATATGAAAATCAACATAAATAAGCAAAAGAGACACAAGACAGCAACATAAAGATATATGGCAATATCCTAAAAAAAGTGAAGGAATTCAAATACTAAGGCAGCCCCCTGACAGATAACAACATACAAGTAGCAGAAATAGACACAGGGTGTAATAACGCGCGTCAAATTATTGGACATATTTCACTTCTACTGTGTAACTAGGAAGTAACGTTAGAAGCGAATCGAGCTATTTATAAAACTATCTTAATCTCGACGTTGTGCTATCAGTGTCAAACACGGACCTTACACTCAAGAACTATTAGAAAAATACCCAACACAGAATTGTGTCAGACGCAGGACAGGAAAAACATGAGAGATAAGATTAGAAATGAAGAATTAAGAAAAAGAATAGGACCGGAACCAGCTTTTGAATGGATAAAGCGACAACAGATCAAGTGCCTCGGGCATCCAAGAAAATAGTGGATAAACGGAATACTGGAAACACTCGGAGGTATAAAAGCAGAAGAACGTAACAGAAGAGCAAGAAGCCGCGAACCATATCTTCCGACGCCGAAAGGCAAATAAGGAAGGTACAGTTTTTTTTTTTTAAAATCTGTCTCTCACTTTACTCTGAGGCTTACTCGAGTTGAGCTTCCTTCTTATCTTCCTAGTCATGCCTTGATGGTAGGAAATGACCAGATATTCTCGTCAGATCATCATCATGAAGCAACGGTAATAGAGCCAAGGAGCCTGCCAGCAACAGAGCTGGAAGCTGTCAGAGACTCATAGCTGAAGGCCCAGGATCGATGATCCAGAACCATCCAGACCCTACTGTATCTCTATGCGGTGCCTCCAGTAACAGATTAATTAGTTTAGTCTGGCCAAGCGAGTAGGGATCAAAGAAGAATGGCAACCTGGTACTCAAAAGGGCTGTGCTAAAGTCGGATGTGAATGACAGAAAGGCTCAAATAAAACACAACACATCTACGCCCACTTAACGTCTTTTATAGGACGGATGGCATTCCTTTAATAGTCATGGGATGATTGCAAGAAAAGGAAGATAGAAAATAGCGTGCAATCTGGTCTAGGTGATCATATTACTTCACAACTTCTATCCATACTTTTGCTTACCACTTCTGTTGGTGACTTTCTACCAGATCTTTCTCGTAAGATGAATTGTGTATTTCCTTCTGTTTCCCTCTGTCTCTTGTTCCTTTGGGTTCTCTAGTTGTCTCATTTAATAGCCAACAAATTGACGATTGTTCCCACCTGATATTGGTAATAAGTTTTATTTTGTTTACTTTACTTATATGGCCCCATCCACTTTATATGTTTCCTGTAGTTCAAGATTGGTTCTATGCCCATTCTGTGTAGTCTCATTCATAATTTTCTCTATCTGTCACTCCAACAGATGCATCAAATAATATATTCATGTTCGGTAATTATACGAATATCATCCCACACATTTTTACTATTTTCACCCCCTTTATGCTAGTGGTTTCTATACTCATCAAGAAAACTTACTTTTCCAAAACGAATTTATTTATTTTAAATTTTGTTTCTCAATACAGTTATTTTCATGGACATCTTCCAATACCTGACTGTTGGCATAACGGTCGTGCTGGCTGTGGAGCGGTACATCGCCATTTGCCACCCGATGAGAGCTATGACTATTTGCACGGTAGGTGGATACATTGTTTTTAAAAATTGCAAGGGACAAGTAAGCCGTTACTATTAGTGATAACAACACACAAATCATAATGTTTTATATTAAAAAATACAATCAGTTAAAAGGGAATTTAAGTAGGAAATGTTAATGCATTTTTATATATTGGACAAATAGCAAAAGCAGAAGAAGAAAAAAATTGCATTTTTATCAGCTATAAAAAGGAATGTCAATTGTTTAAATTCCGTGTATGTTTTTTTTTTCAAAGCAGACATTTCCGTTCGGTTGTGCAAGTATCACAAGACAAGATTTCTTATTCATTTTATTAATCTTACTCCTGAGCATATTCTATGTTTAGATTACTATCGCAGATAATGTAAAGTTCGTTTATGTACATGTATTGCTCTTACGTTACAGACAAACCCACTATCCTAGAGGAATGTACATTCAATTAATAAAGTATCGCAAATGTAAATCAAGGGCAACTGTGTACAGATATATACATGAACCGATAGTCTAGATCTAGTCTGACGGTGACGGAATGTGCCAGCCACGGCACAGGTTTAAAGGGGGGGGGGGGGGGGGGAAATCAGCACACACACACATAAGAGGATCGACCATGAGATCACGTTATCGTGTGCCATGATGCTATTCTCACTCCTCCATTATGAAACTGGACAAATGGTCAAGTTCGCATGTTCATAAGACTTGAACACTGAAGAAGAAGAAGAAGAAGAAGTGGAAGAAGAAGAAGAAGGAGAACAAGAAAGAAGAAGAAGAAGAAGTGGAAGAAGGAGAACAAGAAAGAAGAAGGAGAACAAGAAAGAAGAAGAAGAAGAAGTGGAAGAAGGAGAACAAGAAGGAGAACAAGAAAGAAGAAGAAGGAGAACAAGAAAGAAGAAGAAGAAGGAGAACAAGAAAGAAGAAGAAGGAGAACAAGAAAGAAGAAGAAGAAGGAGAACAAGAAAGAAGAAGAACAAGAAAGAAGAAGAAGGAGAACAAGAAAGAAGAAGAAGAAGAAGAAGAAGGAGAACAAGAAGGAGAACAAGAAAGAAGAAGAAGAAGAAGTGGAAAAGAAGAAGAAGAAGGAGAACAAGAAAGAAGGAGAACAAGAAGGAGAACAAGAAAGAAGAAGAAGAAGAAGTGGAAGAAGGAGAACAAGAAAGAAGAAGGAGAACAAGAAAGAAGAAGAAGAAGAAGTGGAAGAAGAAGGAGAACAAGAAGGAGAACAAGAAAGAAGAAGAAGGAGAACAAGAAAGAAGAAGAAGAGGGAGAACAAGAAAGAAGAAGAAGAAGAAGAAGGAGAACAAGAAAGAAGAAGAAGGAGAACAAGAAAGAAGAAGAAGAAGGAGAACAAGAAAGAAGAAGAAGAAGAAGAAGGAGAACAAGAAAGAAGAAGAAGGAGAACAAGAAAGAAGAAGAAGAAGGAGAACAAGAAAGAAGAAGAAGAAGAAGAAGAAGAAGAAGAAGGAGAACAAGAAAGAAGAAGAAGGAGAACAAGAAAGAAGAAGAAGAAGGAGAACAAGAAAGAAGAAGAGGAAGGAGAACAAGAAAGAAGAAGAAGGAGAACAAGAAAGAAGAAGAAGGAGAACAAGAAAGAAGAAGAAGAAGGAGAACAAGAAAGAAGAAGAAGGAGAACAAGAAAGAAGAAGAAGAAGGAGAACAAGAAAGAAGAAGAAGAAGAAGAAGAAGGAGAACAAGAAAGAAGAAGAAGGAGAACAAGAAAGAAGAAGAAGAAGGAGAACAAGAAAGAAGAAGAAGAAGAAGAAGAAGGAGAACAAGAAAGAAGAAGAAGGAGAACAAGAAAGAAGAAGAAGAAGGAGAACAAGAAAGAAGAAGAAGAAGAAGGAGAACAAGAAAGAAGAAGAAGAAGAAGAAGAAGAAGGAGAACAAGAAGAAGAAGAAGAAGGAGAAGAAGGAGAAGAAGGAGAACAAGAAAGAAGAAGAAGAAGAAGAAGAAGGAGAACAAGAAAGAAGAAGAAGAAGGAGGAGAAGGAGAACAAGAAAGAAGAAGAAGAAGAAGAAGAAGAAGAAGAAGAAGAAGGAGAACAAGAAGAAGGAGAAGAAGGAGAAGAAGGAGAACAAGAAAGAAGAAGAAGAAGGAGAAGAATAAGAAGAAGAAGAAGAAGGAGAAGAATAAGAAGAAGAAGAAGAAGGAGAAGAAGAAGAAGGAGAAGAAGGAGAAGAAGGAGAAGAAGAAGAAGAAGAAGGAGAAGGAGAAGAAGAAGAAGGAGAAGAAGGAGAAGAATAAGAAGAAGAAGAAGGAGAAGAAGGAGAAGAAGGAGAAGAATAAGAAGAAGAAGGAGAAGGAGAAGAAGAAGAAGGAGAAGAAGGAGAAGAATAAGAAGAAGAAGAAGGAGAAGAAGGAGAAGAAGGAGAAGAATAAGAAGAAGAAGAAGAAGAAGAAGAAGGAGAAGAAGGAGAAGGAGAAGAAGAAGAAGAAGGAGAACAAGAAGAAGAAGATTTGATTTCTACTTCCTCGACTCCGAAATTATTTTGTTGATGACAAACTTATCTGGTCTGATGTTGTGAACTACTTAATGTTATCAAGTTAGAACTCTTGTTTATACTTTGTTCCCGATTAAACTGTCAAAGTATAAATAAGATAAAGATAAAGATAAAATGTTTACAACTTAAAAACACTGTTATATAGGATTATGGCATATTGAAACCTAAAAAAACAAGAACGCCATACTAATATGACCCTTCCAACCCCTAAATAATAATACGTAAAAAAAAATACAAACACATAATTAGGAAAAGTCATGCAACTTCAAACAGTTTAAAATTATGTTTTTCTTTTCCCTCCCAGACAATAATTTAAGTTTAGCAATGAGCATGGAATTTAAGAGCTAACTCACAGTGGAACGAATCAATAATCAAATCACTGATAACAATACACGAAAAACCACAAAGACTAAGTTTTCTAGTAACACGCTAGTAACGGCTTTTCCAATGTTCTATCTATCTATCTATTGACCTGTCGAGCCGATACCGGCCCATAGGGCGTAGACCAAGAAACACCTTTTCCTATATGAATTTTTTGTTCTAGCAGTTTTCTTTTAAAGATATTTTATCAAATCTCGCCATCTGTCTCTGTTCTGTGCAAGCAGTTCTATCTCATTGAGGGAGCCGATTCCTGCTGCTCTTACCTCTCTCATCAATGTTCTTCTCAGTGTCTCCCTGGGTCTTCCTCTTTTTCTCTTACCTGTTGTTTCCCATATGAGGGCTTGCTTTGCTATTCGGTTATTATCTCCTCTCATCACATGTCCAACATGCTACTTTCAAATGTTACTTAACGTTTATAAGAGACGTAAATAATTGTAAAATATAGCTTGATTTACTGAGCTGAGAAAGGTAATAACAACAAGGAAGTGGTCTCCTCATTATTTTCAAATTCTGAGTCGCCTCATTTTAGGTCTATTTTAGATGGTATACACTTCACTAACCTTCAACTCGTCTCACGGTATATCCTAAGATAAACGATAACTGTTTAATAATTTATAGAATTCAACAAATATATCACTTCTTCCAAATTTTATTTTGTTTACTTTACTTATATGGCACCATCCCCTTTATATGTTTCCTGTAGTTCAAGATTGGTTCTATGTCCATTCTGTGTAATCTCATTCATAATTTTGTCTGTCTGTCACCCCAAACAGAATCTTTGGAAAATGTAGGTATGCATCTTTTTTTTTTTTGAATACTCGGTACTTGATGGTTAACAAAATTACTTATTTCTCATATACAAGATTGATGTAACATTCTAAATTACTTATTTCTCATATACAAGATTGATGTAACATTCTAAATTACTTATTTCTCATATACAAGATTGATGTAACATTCTAAAAAAGGGAAAAATGACAAACAAACAGTAATGAACCAAATGGGCACATGCTCATAAGCTGGTCGACGAACATTCGATCAACAAAAGGGACTGTATGTTCTGCATCTGCGTTTGCCTGACAAATGCACCTATTTAATATCTGTACCAGCTGGGTCCATCTTTGCTGTGCCGTAATTTGCATCAAACTGCGATTTCTGTGTCATTCGACCCAGCACATCCATCTTGATCATGTCATTGCCTTTCCTACTTCTTTGTCCGGGCTGCTTAGTCTGTCGCTGACCACTTTCAGTCCAATTGATATTTGTCACCATGCCTTTGTCGGATATAATTTCGTTTCAACGAAGAGTAACATAACGAGAAGAGTGTAGATTTTATAATAATTCCCAAACCCCCAACCTCAGTCATAAGTGAATGGGCAGCTTATTTTACGAATAAACACTTAAAGTAAACTGTTTTGAAAATTCTGTAGCGACCCACTGTCGTAGAGACAACACTTATTAATATAAGCATGCACTGCTTTGATTACCAATTACAGGTAAGGAGAGCCCGTATTATTATAAGTCTTTTGACGGTGGCTGCGTTCATTCTAGTATCACCAAAGTTCACAGAACTTGACATTACTTATCTGCCTTTGGAAAATGGCCAGAAGACGATTGTCGTCACAAACGTCTATGCTTATGACGAGGCGATCTACACATACATCGTCGTAGGTAAGTTCATAACATAATAGTATTCTAGATAGAAGAACTAAATCACATACATGAAAATGACAACCCAAACTATTTAAAATCAAATAAATAAGATAGAAAAATACAGCATCTTTAAATAGAATAAACAGAAGCATCAGCTTAAAGCAAATAAACTAAACTGAAAAGAAACATTTTCAATTAGACATCGAAGTACAGAAACGGATTAAATCAGATAAACTGAACAGAAAATAAATTAACTTTCTGAAGCTCTACTTTAACCCATCTGTGCCAGTCACATTTCTTGCTCTTCGTCAGAATCTAATAAAAATGTCTTATAAATTAAGTACATATGTAAGCGGGAGCCGCGATAGCTCAGTAGTTAGTGAACTGGACTACAACGGACAAGAGGTAGGGTTCGATCCCAACCGACGGCTTCCGGTTCACCCAGCCTTAAATGGGTACCAGATTTTTTCTGGGAAAGTAAAGCGGCACGGGCGTAATACCGACCACATTACCCAAAAAATCATGTGCTGAAGGTCTGTAAAATTTATGGTCACTAACACCATATTCCCTATACGCCACTTGGCGTGACGGGGGCACTTTACTTTTTATAGTACTTCTTGATGATGACACTGAGATTTAAGATTTTTCTTGCACTAAGAATTGAGATAATATATTTCAACTAATAAACCTTTTGCAACGATTTCTCTTGTCTCCAAGGTTTGATGTTAACTTTCCTGCCCTTGATCAGTTTGATAGTGCTCAACACCCTGCTTATAATGGAAATCCGGAAGTCGTCTCGGTATCTCCAGTGCCATCTAGGGACAGAATGGCAAATTAGATTGACGGTGTCCAGAGAAGAGCTCAAATGACCATGATGTTGGTCAGCGTCATCGTGGCATTCTTTCTCTTCTATTCTCCGCACATGCTCTACTCGTAAGTGTGGGTGTTATTTTGTTGGTAAAAGCTCCGGAAGGGACGGACCAATAAAACACGATATGAGAGAAATATTTGTATTATACAGCCAGTGCCTTTACAAACATTCGTTGTCGCTCGCCATGTTTGAAAGAAGATGATTAGAATCAATCCAGGTAGGGTCTGTTTATTCTTCTATCGACTTGAAATAAAAACTCGAACATGAACACTTCGTGGCGGCCTTACTGAACGTGCAACCTTTATTCTCCGGCCCC